>JAVSBT010466762.1:0-22657 GCA_033118115.1 Pharyngocirrus eroticus
CACTTGTCAATAAAGTCTTAAAAATATGAAAAAAAGTTGAATCGCAAAACTGCGATGCATCATATTAAATGTATCGCTATTACTTCCAAACGTCTCGCGAACTGCGATGCGATGCCAGATAAATTATTCCTTGAAATAGAATAACAAATGTATTTATAAATATGACACTAAGAAAAAAAGGTCAAAGGAACTTTCATACTTTGTGGATTTCAAGTCTTAACATGAATTCAAGTGTATGCAGTTTATGAAATTTAAGTTGGTTACATTTTCTACCCCTTTTGTCTTATCTATCATTTGCCAGCCACTGGTCCATCTTGGCAATGCATCACCATGCATGTCCTGTGCACCCACTTACATAAGAAGGGGCAAGGTATTAAGTTTTAAATTTTAGCGTAAGGAATGTCAAATCCACAAAGTCAGACCACTGCTACAGGACAGATGGCTGGCAGGTATATCATAAGCATATATAGAAATTCTTTGATATATTTCACACTTTAAAAGCAACAACCCAATCATTGGCCCAATGGTGTGTAATTTAATAAAGAAGCCCCAAAAGTCAAAACCATTCATTCATTCATTAGTTGTCGTTCTTACTTCAATACTTCTCTGCATATGATTTATTTCCCTGAAATTATGCTTATATATTCTGTTGGCTACATCATTGATATCGACAGCTCCAACAACTTGATGAGGTATGTTCGTCTCTGTAAGTATAAAAGAAATGTGTACTTGTATGTAATGAATGGTTTTATCGCCCATTAAAACACATGTTTTTTTAATCAACAGGCATGGTATTTATCCTCAATTATATTCATATTAAAAAAACAAGTACTTAGAAGTGCAAAAAACACATGAATACCTTTGAGGGCATAATGCATTCCACCAATACCACTGTACAGCTCCAAAACCCTATGCTTACTGTTTTGCATCTTGACAGCAGACGGATTTTTTGGTATGTCTTACCTTACTCACCTGATGGCAGCTCTAATGTCTTGATTACTTCCTGCCGAACTTAAAAATATCAGAACTTTACAAAACCATACAGAATTTTGATATGCGTATATTTTTTAAACGTAAAAAAACACCATCATGAATTAAGTATAGAATATACGTCCCATTACAATCGAAGTGAGAATTGTATCTTTGAATGTTTCGTTGCCCTGTTAGGCATAAAATAGGGTTAAGTTTGTTTTGCCGAACTGTGGAGCGTACATGTAGGTTGTAAACATAGGATGGGCCATGGTAAGCCATAAGACTTTCTTAATGTGGATAGGTCTAGCAATTATTATCCGAAGCACACCAAGAGTTTCCTGAAAATGTGACTTGACGAAATTATATAGATCGTAACCAAGACGCCAAGAATCGGTAAGAGAAAATAGTTTATTCTTCAAGAAAACCCTTACAGTTACAAGTGTGACAGCTTGACTTTGCCCGTGTTTGATGTTACTCATACAAAGTTTGTAAAACGAATCAAGATTGAATGACACAACCTTGTTTACTTTATCTTACACAAATGATTATAAGGAACTATATACTATGGTGTACATAGTTCTAGCACGTGTAAGGGTGTGAGTGTTGGGGGGGGGGGGGGGTACAATCCCAAGTTTCTTGAAAATGAAAATAAAAAAATTCCCTGATCAATGATCCCAAAGAAACAAAAATCAAAATCCCTGCCCATTAGCCATAATTTCAAATGTTCAAGATTACTTCAGGTTTCTTTGCCAGAATATATCTGGTACTCATTTGACGTTTCCTGGGTGAAGAAGGGAAATTGGGACTACGCATCTTTCCCAACAGGACATGATGCTTGCATTTATTTACATACATGTATTAAATGCATATGTCCATAAAAGGATTATCAGAGTATATGGGGTCTGCAGTCACTGCAGTACTATCATGTCATGAATGGTTATATCAGTTATCAACAGGAAAAAAATCTGTGCAATTCTTGGGTTTTGGAACTCTTAACATAATGGTGAGGGTCCCAATCCTAAACTACCATACCGATGGTAGCAATGATGTTTTTGAAACCTGCAAATTTGCCTGGAATTTGTACATGTATGTCCACATGTTTTTTCTTCTAAGATATATACCCATTTTCAAAGTCAGACAGAGTGAAATTGTTTAGAATATTATCCTAGGAGTTTCCAGACAGAGCGTGCTTATTTTTGTTCTGATAAAATAATGATTGTCTTACCAAATGATATATTGTAGAAATTGTATCATACAAGATTTGAAGTCATTATGTTTTTATGATCTCCTGAAATGCCAAAAAAATAAAAATATCAGAATTTGAACCTTCTATTTACTGAATATAATTATGTGAGAGCAAGCATAATCACAGATTTTTTTCATATACTTGGAAATAAAACCTTGGTTGCCAGAAGTAAAATAATGAGATATGTTCAAGTGTGTCAAGGTATTCAACCAACCATGACCAAGTAATACATATATTTTTACAGTATGTCATTGTTAATATTCACACATAGCCTAAAACGATATAGAAACTATTACAATGACAAAGGGGTAAAAGAAAAAGACTATAATTGACTTCTAATCCCAGATAAAAAATATTTTTCTTTGAATTAGATGGACACGAAAAAGGGGGAAAATATTTTTGAGTTGGAATTATATAATAAAGCTTACTTATTTTAATGATACAGCTTGGATCTAGAGCAATTCTAAGCTCAATTGATTATATAGTATAAAGTCATAGTAGAGGCTATATTGTATTTGTGGACTGCTTGTGTCTTTTATACCAAAATTGATGAGGGGCATACTCTAATAGTGCTCAGTGATTTACACAAATAGGTGTTTTTGTTCAGCTAGAATTTAGAAATTTCCACCCACTGCTTGAGAGAGCATAATTATTTAAAAATTGTATTGGACAAGACAAGAGGATATGATGAGGCTTAAACAGTGCTGCCCTGTGCTTTCTTCGAATACTGTTGTTTGATAACTTGAGATCTTCCTCTAGTTGTTAATATGGGGAACAAAATGATAGTCGACTCTCTATTATAAAAAGAAAAGTTATTGAGAGGTTATAATTATGTGCAAAAGCTTTGAATATTAGTCAAGTGACAATATAATAAAAATGTTAAAGATGTTGATTTTTTTTCTCTTGTAGATATGCCACAATGCATGAACTGTTTGCACAAGTTTTAAATCAAAAGGATTTGTCAAAGGCTGGAGACTTATTTTCTTTGACCGACAAAGAAGTTGAAGAGGATTTGGATACAGTCATAAAAAAAATACAAGAAATTGCCAACGACCGCAGCTACCTAAACAATGACAACCATCAAAGTGTGGTTGAAATCTGCATCACAAGGGTTACATCAGCAATCAGGTATGACTGTAGCATAAATCATATTGATTTGCAATGCAGAGCCTTTTTTTTATCTGACCAGGATCTCCAAATTTCTCCTTTGTTCTGGAAATCAGTTCAATTCACACATAGACTAAATTGCTAAAAATAATTTTAAAAATCTATTTTATCACAAAATTCATCTTAAAAATCAAAAAAAAGGAATGGCTTTTAAAATGAATATTATTGCCTTGCTTATTTTAAGTAAATTCTAAGCTTGCCAATCTTTGTTAGTTGTTGTATCCAGCTAGATGCTCAGGGAGAGGAGATGTTTCTTAACTTATTTTCCAAAGTCCATTTGACTTTTTTTTACCAGCATATCCATGCTATTTTTCAAATTATGTGATTTTATAAATACATGCTAGAAGTTGGTGTGTATGTGCTTGCTGTGGTTTGGCTGTTTGCCAAATGTACTTGTACTTGTGAATGATTTTTTTTCTGTCGATTGCAATATAGGTTAATACCCTGATGATAAATTTGAATGAATTATGACCATCATATTTTTTTGTTTAAGTTATCATAAAAATAGAGAATAGTTCATTCTCTGACAATTGGTATATTGTTAAGTTTTTCCTATTTTAGAATTGTCACAGCATGTTCAATTGTTCATATCCTGAATTCCAACTCAATGACTTTGATTATTTCATTCAACAGAGAAAATGGAACTATTGAAAAGCATGCAGAAGCCCTTGTCAGTCTGCTTGAGTCCTGCCTTCAATATAATATCAAGCCATTGACCAGAGATGAAGATCCTCCACATGCTAAAATAGCCTCAGACATTTTGAGCTGTGTCTTTTTGGTACATTTATATTTTTTTATTTCTCTTCTATATCTGCTGTCCAGTGAAGTAATAATAAATATAATCTTGGATTATCAAGTTTTCGTTCTGTGTTACAGTAGTAAAAGTAAATCATTGAATTATCAATAATCCAAACTGCTTGTAAACAACCAAACATGCTCATACTTGGTCTCGCTTATTTTTTAATCCTACTATGAGCTATGGAAATAAGGAGCCTCCAGGGAACAATTTCGTTATTCAATTTGATTAGCAATTTGCATCTCTGCAATGTTCAATCTGGTTAAATTTGATTAACAGTTTGGCAACTTGTGTAGCAAAACACTATAAGAATAAAAGTTTATTAATCCATATCCTCCTGAGGAAAAAAAATCTCCACCCTCTAACATAGATTAGTAGAATAATTTAACATCTTGATGTTTGTATTTTTTTCCAGAATTATTCCAAACAGACAATGATGGAATTGGCTCTTCCTGTGGCTGTTAAGTTTTTACCCCAGGGGAACAAGGAGCTTTGTAGAAATATGTCCAGTTATTTAGCCCTTGCAGCAATTGACAATTCCAAGCTATTGGCAGTTCATACCCAACCAATACTGGACAGTATATTATCTGGTAAGTATTTGCAAAGAACAATCAGCTGGTACTGAACTACTGATGTACTGGCATATGCTCTGAATATACATGTAGATTGTTCTGTTTATAAGTAAAAAATAGAAAGAAATGTGATTTTGGCTACTGGAGTTTTAATAACATTGATCTTATAGGGTAATTTCATTACATTTGATAGGAAATCGAGCCCTATGTCGAGTGCTTCCACAAATTTACCAAGAAAACAAAGAGCCTATAAATAATTCTGTCACAAAACTTGTTGCCCTGTTACCTGATTGTGATCCTGCAGAAAAGAATAGCTTACTTCAGCTTTTTGGAATGATTGCCAAGGAAAAACCAAGAGTGAGTGATTAACATTTTTTTCATTTATAGGGGCATACATCAATAATACAGTCTCCTTTGAAATAACAAAAATAGAGAAGTTTTGTTCCTGACTCTTTTGGTCTGTAGACAATTCATATGTGATGACATTGGGTTTCCTTTGTACATTTTGCTATAAT
Source organism: Pharyngocirrus eroticus (assembly GCA_033118115.1). Classification (NCBI taxonomy): domain Eukaryota; kingdom Metazoa; phylum Annelida; class Polychaeta; family Saccocirridae; genus Pharyngocirrus; species Pharyngocirrus eroticus. The sequence goes on from JAVSBT010466762.1 coordinate 5,269, forward strand.
CTCTCACCAAAATGCATGCTTATGATTAACTCATATTATTTAGTAATCTGCAGTGGATTCATAAGACAGGGTAATTAACACAGGGAACCCATGTTTGAGTTGACTACAGACTTAAAAATCAGGAACAATTGTATCTTATGAGATGAGCATACTGTATTTCTTGATTACTTTACCATGGTTGGTTACTAATATTGGTTACCACAAGATAGTATAATTAACAGCCACCAGCGACTAAGCACAAAAGATCTCGAGCAACCAATATCCTAGGTCACTTCTCGCTGCTTTATGTCCTTTAGCTACCTTTGAAATAAGAACATTTTTATTTTAATAAATTTCTAAAAACATTTTCAATACATCAAATAAGTTTCTTGAACTATACCCTTGGTCACCTCACCAATTTCTATATTATTGCCATACCGTTAACATCAACACATTTTTTTCTCTTATATAATAGCTTTTAGAAAACCACATAGGTAAATTAAGAGAGTATCTATCTTCCACTGCCACATCAATGACTGTTCTTCAAACTTATGTTGATATGGCAAGATCCAATCCTGATCCATTTGTGATTCATATGTCTCATATCAAGGCCACAGCAGAAGATCAGCCAGCTACATTGCCACTGGTTGCAGAAATTGTAGGATGTGTTGGGAAAATTGACAAGGTTTGTTAGATACTGTTCTATTGCTTGAATTGACTTTGATGGAATTACAGAATTTTCCTATTGTTAAATATAGATATAGTGCCAAAATAAAACAATATGATGCTGATAAACCAAGAGTAAATGAAAAAAAAAAATTCTCCTTCGCCAAAGACTTTCAGTAAATGGCGCCATCATTGGCAGCCTTCCATTCTTTCAGGCAGCGCCTCTGAAGAGCATGACCTCGAAGAGGCGATATAGACATTTGAACATTTATTTATTTATTTATTTATTCAGTGGCACAAAATTATATCACAAAGTATCATGCTGATCACCTCAATTTTAGCCATTTTCTTGGTAAACATGCTATTTGCTCCCCCCCCACCCCCCCCCTGCAAAGTGATTTTACACCTTTTGTTTCTATAACTTTCGTTAACTTCTAATACCACATTTTTGGTTTTACACAGAAACAAGCAGAAAGCAGTGTTACTTTCTTGGTGTCACAATTAGGGGGTCTAGACAATCATGTGTTTCCACTTGTATTGAAAGAAATTAAGGGGATAGTTGATGTACACCCAAGAATTCTCAACCAACACATAACTGAGATTTCTGGGTACCAACAGTCTGCCCCTACAGCAGGCATATTACTCATTCAAGACTTAAAGGATATATGTGCTCAAAGGTAATGTTTTGTGTTGTATTAACACTTATAGAATGTATTTGGTATTGTGTGGATGTGGATCAAATGCTCTTATTTTTTTCGTCAATGGTGTTGCACCTTTAATTCAATGTATTTTCACTGCAGGAATGCATTAATCAAAGTGGGAAAATGAAGATTGATTATCATTGTCATTGATATTGTTATTATTTACAGTTCATCAGTGCCTGAACGCAAGTCTGCCTGGTCACAGACAGATAATATGGTCACAGTTATATCACTTGGGAATCCCACCCCATCACAAGCCAAAAGTATCGCAGTACTAAGCACAGCAGACAATCGTAGTCTTCACAGTTTAAGAAATGCCAGTACAAGTACCAGAGAAATTAACTTTCCTGGTTCTACTTCTGGTCAAACTTTGCAGATAGCAGCAACATCTAGTTCTCACATTGCTAGTGGTAAATCACCTTCTGTTAATAGTGTTGCTGTCAATATGTCAAGCTCTAGCCAACTCACACTGCCGCCATCTTCAAGCATTAATACTGCTGCTGCTTCAAAACATGTCAGGTAATAACATTTTTTCCAGTACATTTTGAATGCAAGAAACCATGACTGCCTAACCCAGAAGAAAATTAATTGCAGTGTATATAAATCTTTTTCGAAAAATTTTGGTTACATTTACATAACAAGAATGAATGCTAATCTTAATATGTTATTTATTTGTTATTGCGAATGCTCGTAGATAACATCTACACCTTTAGGCAAACTGAAGATGTAGATGTTATCTCAAAAATTTACAATAAAAAATGGAAAACATATTCGGATTAGCTTTCATTCTATTTAGTTTGAAGTTATAAGCTGGTAATGATATTACATTAGAAGTTAGGTACGTATATGTGTAATCATGGCCTGAATAGGGCTTTTTCATTGAGTGATTTTCATTGTGTAAATGTATCTATCAATTATTATAATGCAATGTAACCCAAAAAACACTTAGAACTTATATTATTCATTCTAATCTCTCTACTTGTGAAAAATAAATTTAACATTATCTTTGATTTATTTTGATCTGTTGTGGCATGCCACTATATGCATAATTTTCCAGACTTTGAATACAGTTATAATTTATAGCTATGATAATAAAAAGGGTTTACATACTCTTCTTCATTTTTGATTAGTTCTAGACCTATGGACTCTCATAGACCAATTGGAATAGCTCACCCAGGGCCTGCTATCAATATCAACACCCAGTACCATGAGGAAAGAAGACCTACTCCCCCCTCTGTCACAAACACTTACAAGGGACAGGTAATAAAATAGAAATAAAATTTATTCTGGGAATAAGATATTATAGTGCTACTTATGATTTGTATATCAATAACACATTTCAAGGGGGAATAAAATAAATTTATCAGAGTTTTTACTTTTGGTGGACAGCATTCAAGGAAAGAATGCTTTGGTTTTTTCCCCTTATATATCTGATCTTGAAAGTTTTTGTCTGTATATTGAAAATACTTTCTTTTTTGTACCAAGCCAAGCCTATTGAGTATTCCTTATTTTGTTTGATATTTCAGCCACATGCTATACCATTTAGAGATGCTGTTCAACAGTTTTGTGAAAAACATTTGGATAAGATAAAGAATTACATAGATATTGTGTCGGCAAGGCTGCCTATACCTATTAAAGCAAGCATTGAAGGTAAGAAAAGTGTGAATTAAAATAAAAGGATACAGACCACATACTAATATTTGTAATAGCAAAGAATAAAGTACCACTGCAGTCCTAAAATGATATAGTATTTCAAAATTGATCACCAGTTGAAATTAAAGATTGTAAATTATGGTTAGCAGCTTGCAAAAAATTCTCATTCTTTACTTGCATTTCTCAGGCAAGTGCATGTATGATTGGTTAAATAATATTGTATTGAAATTAATTGTATACCATTTTTTTTAATAGAAAACAAATCGAAAAGTAAAAAGTACTGCAGACTTAATTTCATCTGTTTTGGGAGGGACAACAACTGTCTTTACAATCAAAATTTCTTCACCTTCCGGACAAAAAACTCACGAATTTGGATACACATCATGTTTCTGTCCATACAAGTAAGTATCTATGAATATTTGTTTTATACACAGTCCTAGAAAGGCTATTTTCTATTCAAATGAAGTACATGTTGTCATATGATCTTTGTGTATAATGATTTTCAAGTGTTCAAGTCTATTCTATGTCTTTTCCATTTGTTCACAAGCCTTTGTAAGCATAATGATAATAATAATGATGATGATAATAGTTTCCTATATATCAGGGATCAATTTACTTCAGGGTCCGAGGGACTGGCCGGTTTGTCCCATTATGAAGTAAAGGGTGGGACCCTTCAAAATTTAAGCTATTTTCTTAATAATCATGTTTGCTGGTCCCTCTGAGAAAAAAAAGTAAATCGACCCCTATATATAATAGTTTTAGTAGTACATGTACATGTATTTGTAATATTTGAAGTCATTGGTTTTATTTTATTATACAGGCAAGGTCTCAAAAAGCTGTTTGTCAGCAAGACCCTTCAGTAGGGAATCTCAAGGTGTGTTGGGATGGCATTAAAACAGATACAGGAAACAGTTTTGTTAGACTTGTGACATCATCATTTCCATCAGCTAAGGTAAGGAAATGCTTTTTAATAACAGTCAGGCAATTCATTGACAGTCACTGATTTTTTTAGACTTTCTATCTATTTAGTACTTCGTGATATTAGTTTTTATTTTACTCATGTTCTAGGACCAAGATTCACTCTTGCATGAATTAACCAGTGTAAGATACTTTGATGTATTTGAGTTCAATGCTGCAGAAACACATTGGGCATGTTTTATGTGTAACCATCCTGAGAAGGCTACAGGGCTTCTGCATGATGGCTGCCCCGCCATTGAAGGTCAACTGAAAGAGAAAAAAGGACGATGGAAGTTCTTAAAGAGATGGAAAACCAGATATTTCACATTATCTGGAACAACAATCACATATGATAAGAAAGATTCTGTAAGAAATTAATTTATAGTTAGAATTTGCAATTTTTGCAGGATTAATATTAGTGCTATAATTATCCGGAAGGTTTAATTGTGTATTACAAGAACATCAGTAGCCTGAATGGTCACTCGATCAATTTACTTTGAAACAGATTAAGTAATAGCAGAATAGTGTAGAATTTGAAAGTCTAAATCTGTACTAAAAATGTCAAACAACACACTCTTTTTATTTTTTGATAACTATTGTTCTACTTCTTTTTGTTGATTTTAGAGAAAAGAGACCCTTCCAGTTAACCAGATACAGAGTGTAAAAGCAGTCAGAAAAGGAATGCGGGACATTCCAAAAGCATTTGAAATTTTTACAAATGATCAGACTTATGTTTTCAAAGCAAAGAACAGTGAAAATGCTGAACAATGGTTACACTGTATTCAAATAGCAGTTGCAAGATCTCAAAAGAATTCACGAACAGTCTCATCAGCAGATATAAAGACATGGAATTTTGAATCTGCACCACAAAAACCAAAAAGACAAATCAAACCTATACCATCATATATACCGCCACAAGCACAAACTAAACTGTGAGTCTTTGAACGTCTATCTTCTAGGTAAATCGATGAAGACCTTGAAACCTTACCATATCAGATCATATAGGGTTGATATGAATTGAAATAATTTCATTATACTAACACAAACTCAAACTACATTGTGAGTTTTGGACCTTCTATATCCTGGATATATTTATGAGACTTACAATATATATCAAGATGAGCTTCCACTTTATCAATGTCGAGGAGAAATATTCTTCAAACCTTGCATTAGATCTTGATAATTTGACATTCGAAATTTGCATTTAAATGCCCACAAAGTTTGATGTAAGCTTTTCAAAATATTTATGAAATCACCAACAAGTTTGGTTTTAGTCACAAAATTTGAATTAGAGTTACCAGTAGATCAAAATGTGTTTACTTGTAAATTCTTATTCATATACATATCGTACGTTAGTCTAAAATCAATCTCAGACATAGAATTTAAGAGAGTATAGTATTCAAATTATATGAAAGTTGTTCTGAGAATAACATTACTTGTAAATATATGTACTAAAAAAACCTTTAAAGCTAAAGACAGATTTTGCCACTTTTGTTCATGTTTAAGGCAATTTTGTCTGAAGTTTATCTGCTGAATGGGGAATAAGGAAAGATAAAAGCAGTTACTTGCAATATATTTTGTAAGAATTGTACTTAACTTTTTACAATGATCAAATCAACCAGGGTATGAGTTTTTAAATTTGACGCATATTTATTGTGAATGTTAAATATATATTTGATGTACATGTGTGTGTATTCCCATTGGAAAACCAAGGTGATATCTGATCAAAAAGTCCAGAAGTGTTTTGCCCTTTTAGCTACAAGCCTTCAATGCCTCCGATTGGTGATGACACTAAAAAAACTGTCAGGTTTGTAACAAAAATCTGTCTTTCTGAATTTGCATATCTTTAAGAATACTTACAGAATATTGAAGGGAATTGTTAAGTTATGAAGCAATGTGGACCTTAATTGTTGGAAAAATCTATGTGAGGTTATTGGTTTTAAAAAATATGAGTTTCAGGTTATTAAAGATTGTTGGATAGTGGAAACTTGGAGTTAAGAGTATAAATAACTCAAATTGATAGGGAAATATTACCTTGAAGTTTTTAACAAATAGGCAAATATCTTATGGATAGAAAAAGAGAATCTCTGTTATTTGACACACCTATCATTTTGGTAACTTATTGATATTTTGGTGTCCTTAGTCCAGCTTGGACTAGGAACACTTTTAAGTTTTAAAATGCATTTTATATTTTACGGTTTGTATAGATCAAAATTTGATATGGTTTATCTTTCGTGATGCTATTCATACAGCAATACAATCATAAATTGTTGTTTTCTTGCTATAATTATTTTTATTTGCCAGGGCATTGTAAAATTCATATATCATCATAATTGCATTTCAGTTCAAATCACTCATTCTGTAATATACTTTATTTTTTTGATTTTCACTGCTGTTTCAAATATGTCTGTAAATGTTCTAACTCAAATTAATACACAGTGACTATTCTGTAGTTGGGATGTGTATTATATATAATAAGGTGGAGAAAGCTGAGATGTGTTAATTTTGTCATTTGGTAGTGATTCTTGATAAATATGCCAAGACATATTCTTGGTTGTGACTATGTGTAAATTACATTGATTTAATTTGTATATACTTGGATTTATCCGACTTTTAGAAAATTGTTTGCAAAGCATTTTAATTCATTCTATTTTAATTCTACTTTAAGATCAATTATATTACTGTTAGATCTCAGAGAGATTTCTGTTACTATACTTACAAGCATCTACATAACAACAAACATTCATGTTTTCACTAATATTGGGGTTTTGTTGCATTGTTTTTGTTTTCTTGTAATGCTTATTATTGTTTCAATTCTGTGTACACTTTTTTTCCTCAAAAAGGGAGGGTGAATTATTATGTTATTTTTGATCCTAATTTTTTACTTTCAGAGCATGATATGTTCTGTTCTTTTGTATTGTTTTAATTTCAGATTTTGCCTTTTTTTTTTAAATTATTTTTGTTTTACTTCCCTTGTAAAAGTTGACAGTAAAGGAGTGTAGCTATTGCTGAATATTTGAAAAAGAAATGTTGGTGCCTTAAGGCTTGAGGGTGTGTCAAATTTAATGTGGTAAAAAGCAATGTTATGTATCAAGTCATGTCTGGTACATTTGTATCGAATTATCAGATAGTACAGTACCTCTCTTCTTCTTTTTTTTGTTTACTGTCATTTTAATTCAGAGGTACCAGTACTTATTAGAAAGAAAATATGAAAGATTAATGTTATTCTAGTTCAGTTTCTATTGAACAACCATATTCTCTGTTAAGATGCAATTGATCCTTATATTTTTTGTATTTTTATTGCAATAAAATTAGTTGTATATAGAAATTAACTCTCTCTACTTGGCAATTCTGATTATCTTCGGCATGACATATCAGCGGAAAGAATGTAAAATGTAGACCTATGTCATGGATTCTATCTCCACGGCATGTACAAGAAAACAGATGATAATGGCCGAAAACATTGTTGTTATCTGTCTCTCACTCTCAAAAGAGGGCCCCGTGGAAGATCATGGCTGAATTGGTTATCCTCTATAAGTAAAAAATACAATACATCCATATTACTTTACTCTGTGACCCTGTCGGCCTATAGATTGTACACCAGTTGTACTTTTTTGGGTAACACAATACATGTACAATTTTACAGCTTACAAGTTACAGTACATTTATCATAACTGATATGATGGTGTTGGTAGGGAAGAGAAAAAATAAATCTAATGAAAAAACTACTCATCTACTTGTTGAAATGTTAATTGTAAGTGCTCAGATGTTAACACATTTCTTTCCATATCATTTGCAGTTGATTTTTTTCCTACAAAATGATGTAGGTATTTGGATTTGGATTCTTCAAAATTGGAATTCTTTCTCCAGACTGGCCTAAAGGCTAAACAAAGTAGGGAGGGGGGGGGGGGTAAGAAAAATTAGGCCCTTCTAAACTAGTTTCTAGTACAATGAGCATTTTTGTTGAGAATTGCTGACTTAAAAAACCCAACAATCATTTACAGTTAAACAAGCCTAAACACAGGAATTTATTACCATGATTATGTCATAAGAAGTTGTGTAAGTGGTTATCTAATATTAGTAATAAGGCTTGCATAAAACGTTTGGCTCATATCAAATGTGTATTCGCAACTCTACGACTATTGGCTGCAGGAAGCAAGGTGAAGGGTCAAGGTAGTTACGCAGTCGTGAGAGCAGACAACAAGCTAAAAATGATGGGGAGCAGAAGCCTTCTGAAGTTATTGCCCAGAAAACAGACCCTTTTACCTCTGATGCAGGTAGGTTTCATTTCAGTGACAAACGAAAGTTACAGTGATAGTTTAACTTAATTATAGATATTTGAACAGAATCATTTTGAAAGCTAAAGTGGAAATAATTACAGCTTGACCTTCCCAGGTTCCTTACGAAGGTACGTGACAGTCTACATTAAATAGCGACTTGAGTATTCTGTACTGTAGAGTTTTGTGACAGTATAAAATTGTGTTAATACCACACTTAAAGTTGTGTATAAAGACACCTAGAAGTAGACTGGTGACAGCGTTTTTAAGCCCACGAAGACAAATACAAACGCAGTATTATTATGTGTGCTTTGCTTATGCAAGCAACATTTTCTGACATAACAATGAATTGTTCCAAACTATGGATATCATGCATACTAGTGCAAACTACAAGGCATTAACGAAAAAAATTTGTTCATAAATTATTTGATTCTCAATAAAACAAAAAATTGTATACTCTTTTGTCTAATACATTCTTCTATCATCAGTATCAAACTTAATGGTTGTCATAGAATCACCTAAAATGACCCCAGAACTGAGGAAAGTTCATTTAGGTTTCTTCTATAGACAAATTCTTGAAAATATGCGATCATGGTTATGAACTCCATAGCCAATTCCACATTTTGGAACATGAAACAAAAAAGGGTTTTATTAAAAAATTTGAAATGTATTTATTACATTATTCATAATATTGTCCATTTTTTTCAGAGTCGTTTAAGGTCTACTGCACAAGATCGCTACATAGTAGAAGATGATACAGCATCCAAACCAGCACCTGAACCTAAAATTAAGAAATTTGCGATATACAGATGGGTATGTTTTTGTCAAATAATATAGAAGAGTGTTACGATAATGATTTTCATTGAATAAAGTAAGTAGCATCCTTTTTACACATATTAATGTACATTATTTTTTTTGCTTTTGAAGAACCCAGAAAAAAAAGGTGACAAACCCCACACAGAAACATATGAAGTGGATCTTGCATTGTAAGTTTAATACAAGTACATACATTTTATCTGTTTGAATACAATTATGAGATAAAGTAAAAACCTTTCAGTAAAACATGTTGAAGCTACTAACAGTTCTTTATCTGACTCTTTCAAGTATCTCATATCAGTCATCATCATAATAGCAATTCTCTACCCAAAAAAAATAGTTTTTTGGTTGAAGTTCTTTTGAATTGTTGGGAATCTGCAGAGAGAGGGCTATGACAGAAATATCACAGTACAGCAACATTTCGCACATAAATGAGAAGTGATTTACCACTAAAGGTTTTATTGGATTTTCTCACTGAAATTTACTTTAATTCCTATAGATGTGGCCCCATGATTCTTGACGTCCTCATCAAGATCAAGAATGAGATTGATCCAACTCTGACATTCAGAAGGTCATGCAGAGAGGGTATCTGTGGATCATGCTCCATGAACATTGATGGAGCCAACACTTTGGCTTGTCTTTGGTATGTATCTGAGGTCAATTTTTGCTTTGTATTTGAAGTAAAGTTATAGGTCAAGGAAAGTGATAGTCAGTACCTATATAGCAATGTCAAAGCACATACTGAATGGCATATTTTTTATTCTTACATTACAGCAAAGTAGATGATAATGTGAACAAGACAACAAAAATCTACCCCCTTCCACACATGTATGTCGTAAAGGATCTTGTACCAGTAAGTTTGCTACCTGCTGTAGGAGATTTATCAATATTTTTCTCATCTAAAAAATCTTCAAGAAAACATCACAAAGCAAATTTGCTATTATTTGTGATCAGCTGTTCATTTTCATGTGTCATTATTGAATTTTTATTGTAGGACATGAATAACTTTTATGCACAATACAAGTACATAGAACCATACCTGCAAAGAAAGAGCATGGATGATGCAGATATTGGCAAAGAAGCCTTGTCACAGTCACCAGACGAAAGAGCTAAATTGGTATGCATTTATTTGGCACCAAATATGGTCTCTTCTCATCATACTTTTTTGTGAAAGTTTTGCTTCTGACAGTTCATTATTTTTAAGTCTTGGTTGTAGTATTCAAATTTATTCCATGCTACATTTTTTTTCCAGGATGGAATGTATGAATGCATTTTGTGTGCTTGCTGCTCTACCGCATGCCCAAGTTATTGGTGGAATGGTGATAAATATCTAGGACCAGCTGTCATCATGCAAGCTTACAGGTACAAATTCTTCATTCTTTCTATAATTTTTTTTATTTGGTTTAATTCTTTATTCTAGTTGAAACTAAAAGTTGACATATTCAGGTTGACATTTAAAACAATAAATAGTTAAGATGGTAATAAATAGGTAAGATGATTTAAAAGGTGATTGCATCTAAGAGTCATACTGAAAGATTCCACACACAGATTTTTCATACACTAGGCTTGATTAAATGGTGAGAAAATTTTGAAATCTGATTGAAAAGTCTGTTGCTCACTTTTGGTAAAGTATAATTAATGCTATGTTTTTCTGACTGTCCATTATAGCTTCATCAGTCAACTTTTGTTTTACAAATTACATTCTTGTTTTTATAAAGAAAAGGGTACTATTTAAATTTGCTGAAGCTTGTAGACTTAGTCATTTATGCTTTGATTTTTCAATATATCTCCCCAATTTTCAGATGGATTATGGACTCTAGAGATGAGTGTAAAGAAGAAAGATTAGATAAAATGAAAGACAAATGGTCTTTATTTAGATGCCACACAATTATGAACTGTACTAAAACATGTCCAAAGGTAAATTACTTGCTTTGTCTGGATCGCTATATAAAATTTACTTGATGCACCTTGTCATGATTTTTCAAACATAAATGCAACAATGAGGCCGTGCATAACTTAAGGCACTAAATTATTTTTTGTTCAGGACAATAATTCTATTACTATAGCTTAAACTTTTAGATTATGATAGAATAGCTTGTGATATAGTGTGTGAATGGTAATAGTTTTAATTGTTTTTACTGATGTGATTTTATTCAAACTGAAATTAATGTTATATATTGTTTTGTAGGGTTTGAATCCAGGTGCTGCAGTTGCAGAGTTAAAAAGAATCATGGTTGGATATGAGTCACAGGGTATTCCTAGACAAAGCAGTGCATAAGGATACTATTTCGGATACCTTCATATTGTTTTAGCTTTTAAGTTGTTAGGGGCAATAAAGTCATTAAAAAACTTGTCCTATGTTGCCATTGGTGGAGAGTGGACATTTTGATACACACAAGAACTTTTTTTGAAAAATGATGGCCACTTTGATGAAAAGTATCGAAAAAAAATCACTGTAGAGACATTTTATTCTAATATCTGTGTGAGATGTTTGTGTACTTATACTTAGCACTGTTGAACTTACTATCTGTAAGTTATTGTAAATAATGATAATGATGATGATATACATGTGTTATACTAGTTAAATTGCAGACCAACAGCATTGAAGGTGATTGGAAAGAATATATGTGTGTATTTATTTATATCAAAATATAACAGGAGTTGATGTATTCATAAAGAGTGTCATTATTTTTCTCTATCCGATGAGATTTGAGAGAAAGGGATAAGTTGTTTGGCACAACATCTCTTGGTTATACTTAGTTTACTTTCCTTAATGTGTTACTTTACAGACCTGTCTGTAGTAAACTGAGCTAATGTTATCACCAATCAAATAAAAGTAACACTCAAATCCAATCTGGTGTTGATTTAACTTCTTGTTATTATAATATACTTTAGATATATGTCTGATACCCGAACCTTCCATCCCTCTCCTTTTTGGGGTTCTGCTCATTGGACTCTACCCACTGTACATTCAATGCTAGGCTATCTATAGCTACAGTGCCATTGTCGCAAGATAAACACTTATTAAATAATGAATCGAGGCTGGTCGCTATAAGACAAAAGGGTAAAAAAAATTACCATCAAATTGCAGACAGTATCCCTTTAAAATAGTATATCCAGATTTTATATCTCATATCTAGTAGTATTTTATTACTGAAAAGAAATACATTGTAAATTAAAACTTTCCTGATAATCTTTTCAAAGGTTAGTTCCCAGAGCTTTCCATTTTGCAATACATTGCATATTTTTTTGTAAGGAAACAAGCCGAAACACATAAAAAAGAATTGAAAAGAAAGCTGAATAAGAAAGTAGATAACTTCTCCAGAAACTGGGTAATATGTTCAGGACTGGTTTTGAATCAATGTAAAGGGCAAAACACATTTAAAAATAGGCTATGGATGAAAATAGGTTTTAAAAGCTATCAGATGACACTATATTTTTGTTTACCTGATATTTCAAATTCATCATACCCAAACAAATTGAAAATACTGCCCCCCCCCCAAAAAAAAAAAATAATATTCAATTAACTTGTCTTACAAAATAAATGTCCATGGAATTAGGAATGCAAATACTGCAATAAAATGGAGATGATATTAGTTTGTAAAGGAAATATTTCCGCATAGTAGTACTTTCCCAATTTTACCAACAGATGTCACCCTAATATTTTTTTGGTAACCTTGACCTCAGAATCATAACAGGAACTTGACAGATACGTTTTACATTAGTGTTGCGAAATGATAATATAATCATGGCTGTGTCAAAACAACCCACCTTCCGTGAAGTTTTAGAAGAAGAATTACTTAGCTGCGCAATATGTTTCGATCAGTTGAAATGTCCAAAAGTGCTGCCATGTTCACATAGTTTTTGTGAAAGCTGTATCAGACGACATTTCCAAAATTACAAATTGATGAATGAAGATCGCTTGTCATGTCCTACATGTAGAGAATTGCTACCCCTGCCACAGAGAGGGCTATCTGGATTCATGGATGATGATTCCGTTTTACAGGTTAAATCTCTCCTGAAGAATCTATTTCCTGATGGCATTGATGACGGGGAGTCATCAAAAGGAATGGAAGCAGGTGCTCTTCCTCATGACATGTCAGAAAAAAGGGATACATTGTCAACATACCAAAGCAACTTGCAGAATGAGCTTACTGCAATACGAGGAAAGATCTTGCAAGTATACCAAATCGAAAATCATGTTCGTTTTAAGATGGATAAAGAATGCCAAGCTGTTGCACGAAAGAAAAATCTACCAAGAGCTATTCCAAAAGATAAAGTTATTGAAGGAATTAAATCAACCCATGGATTAACCATGAATCAGCTGGCAATGGAACAAGAAAAGCTGTACAAAAAGCAGGCAAAAACAAAATGTTTCAATAATGTTTTAGAAGAATTATTGAAACGATGTGACCCCTGGCAATTAGACATGATATATGATCTACTTATCATGCAGTACAAAAGAGTCAGTAAAGTGTTTGACAGAGATGAAGATTCATCGGAAGCATGTCCCATTGAATTGTCAGAACTGGATAAGACTTTCAACTATGAAGAACCATTCAGGCTTTCTAAACAAAAGCCCAATTTCCCAAGACCAGATTCAAAGAAAAAGATAACCTGTGAAGCTCTTTTTAAAATATCTGGAGTTGATCTTAGTCCATCAAAGCTTGATTATCCAACCAATGCTACCTTCACACCAGATGGAGATATTCTTGTTTCTGACAAGAACAATTGCCGAATCTTGTTCTTTGATAGAGAAGGCAATTTTAAGGAAGAACTGCTGAAAAATACTGTGAAGCCTAGAAGGGCTAAAGTCAATATGAGAGATGGTTTGATATATATCAGTGATGAATTTGGAGAATGCGTCAAAGCCTGCACTTTTGATGGTCAAATTGTTCGTACTTTTGGGTGTAAATTTTTCCAAAGCACTGGGGGGTTGGCATTTGATGAGAATGGTAATATTGTAATGACTGACACAGAACGCTGCATGGTGAGTGTGCATCACCCCAGAGGAGGAATTCTGAAAAGCTTTTACTACAGAGGTATAAGTGATAAAGTTATTCCATGTCCTTACTTCACAGCAGTGAATGATGATGACCAGCTGATTGTATCCGACTACAGAAACAATTGTGTTAAAGCTTTTAATCATGCTGGGAAAATGTTGTTCAAGATTCCTGCTCTTAAAATTCCAAGAGGAGTGTGCTGTGATCCATATGGAAATATTCTTATTGCAGAAGGAGATGCACATAGAATTTCCATGTATAATCCTTTTGGAAAGTTCATGCAGGTCCTTTTGACAGAAGAGGATGGTCTGAAATATCCCATGTCAATAGATATGCAGCATGATGGGAAGTTGTTGGTTACGCAGTATGGTCCTTTCACAGCCCATGAAGTCCTAGCATTTCAGGTGTACAGCAAGAAGGCTAAAACATCTACACCACCGGCACCCAAAGTAAAGAAACTTGCAAAGTAATAGGAAAACAAACAATTTCTCGAAGAAACTGAAGTTTCATGAAGTTGTGCTTTTAGATAGTGCAAATAGATTATGTGAAAAAATATATAAGAGGAGGATGACTATATCTTAAAATGTTTGATAATTAATGAAGCCCAACAAGGTTGCTTTGTTGTTTATTCAACTTATTTGCTGCAGAATATTATATTACTTTTTATTTACCTCATAGGGTGCTTTTTCTTTGTTATATTTATTTCTTATTCCTTCTTGATTTGTTTCACAGGGTTTTTTTAAATGTTTAATTTTATTAATGGTTCTTCAGAGTAAAAAGTATTAATCCTAATAATAAATTAGAATGAAACTGATATATAAAGAAGATTTTATAAGCTAAAACTAATGATTGGAAAAGGTTAATGGGGAAAATAATGTATTAGCCTAGCACCCTTAGTTTGTTAGAATATTTCTAGCTTTGTAAATTCTGAGTTATAGCAAATGTAATTCAGTAGTTCAAATTTTAGGGAAAGATGAGTTATGCATTTATTTTTAGTTATGAAAGCGGTTTCATAATGCATGTTGATGTAGTTATATAATGTGTAATACTATATGATACTGAAGTGAAAACAGAAGAGAGGTTCAAGGTTTACATGATCCTTATACTAATCCACATGTTTTATCAACAACAAAAAATGAAAATAATTTTTCACATAATGTGTTCTGTTAGCTTAGGCAATTCCAAAATGATTAGTAGGTCAATGGATTTTTTGGCATATAAAATATGTTTGGCCTTAGAATAGACTACACTTTTTATGTCAACACAAGGCAAACGAATGGGGTGTTTTGGACAACTCTCTCTATGATTATAGTTCTCTTTTTCTAACAGAAACTGTGTCTACACAATTTTTGCTTGATTTTGTGGCTAAATTGGACTTTAAAGCAAACTTATGAAAAATAATCGCAAATAAATGGCCAGGCCGCATCAATCGACTAACTAGTCAATTTAGAATGGCCTAATTGAGATATTTTTACGGGCTACATCTTTATAGAAAGCACGCAAGAATTATTTGATGAAATTTAAGTTGTATCACAACTGCATCTGGTGTATTTGTTCATCTCAATATTTTTTAACAGAGTTACAATTGTTTGAAGTGTGTTATTGAATATCTTACCTATGCCAAAAAGGGATTTCCAGTAAGGTGATTTTTTATTTACTTTTTCTATTATTCAACCATATTTTATAATCAAAACATTATATAAAAATCGTGCAACATGTGAGGAGTGGGGACTAAGGTTCCTACAT
This sequence comes from Pharyngocirrus eroticus, assembly GCA_033118115.1. Taxonomy (NCBI): domain Eukaryota; kingdom Metazoa; phylum Annelida; class Polychaeta; family Saccocirridae; genus Pharyngocirrus; species Pharyngocirrus eroticus. Next base: position 21,067 of record JAVSBT010466762.1, read on the forward strand.
GTTATATGAGTAGATTGTTGAGTTAGGGTAGCTAGTCTTTTTAATTTTAAAGCTCTCAATGTTATGTAAACTACTATTAGTATTGCTTGCATAAATCTTTGATACAGGATATAAGGATTGTTCAAATTATGTAAGAAAATATGATGGCATAAAGTGATATTCTATATGGATTTTCTTTACTGGTCACAGATTAAAATCACAGGATGATTAATGGCCAGCATATTATCTAAGCTCTAATTGTATGTGTATTTTTTATACAACTAGTCATGTATATATGACTGTGAACTATGATCATGCTGACAGAAATGAGTTGGTTGTCCTGGCTTGTTAGTGTGCTAATAAAATGTATAGACTATGTAATAATAATTGATTGAGTTTTTTCTTCTGTAAGTGCTTTGTATAGCTAGCTTTTTATAGAAATGTCTCAATTGATAAATGTACTAGCATTACTTTTACTAGACCACGTTGACAATAAACTACCAGTTAAGCTTAACTTCAAATTCTAAGTGTTTATACAAATTTATAAATTTATTTAGTAGGGTCCTGCTGCATCCATCTTATCTACCAACTAGTCAATTTGGAATGGCCTTATGGTAGTGGCTTAATAACTTGATAGGTCAAATAAATAAATTGGTTTTTAACTTTTACTAGCCTTCATTATATAGTGAAATTGTTTAAATTTTAATATCACAGACTTAAAGATTTGTTACATATTCTTTAGAGACTACATGATTAAATTCAATAAATAGATAATTCTGTAGCATACATTATTTGAAAAAATAATTAAACAATTGCAAGCAGAGCTTCCTACTCTCAGTTCTTTTAAGAATAAGTAAAAAATTAAAGGCAAATAACTTCTTGTACAGTTTTTCATAGTTATGTATTCTGTAGAAATATTCTCACATTTTTGAAGACATAATAAGACCAGAAGTGTTACTGTTAAGTAATGAAAAAAAGCTTTGTTATCGAAATCATTTCTTCACAGAAGCAAAAGGACCAGAGTATCAGCCATTTTACAATCTCGGCCAGTATTGGTAGGTCCCTTAGACATTTTAAGATTTGAACCATTTCCTTCATAACCATACTGGACAGTATCTCTGATACAGAAAAAGAAGTAAATTGCACCCTGTATAAGAGATTTTACATAGACTGTGTATATAACAATAAGGTTGAGGATCAGAATGAGACAATTTTAACCCTACTATAAAGTATCAGCCGGTCCTACAAAATGTTTTATATTTAAGCAATTTCGTTAAAAAAAGCATTATGTTTACTCTGCAGACAAATTATCAATCTAACAACAATGCATTAAATACTTGTAGTATTATCACACTTCTAAGCAAGGCTTAAAACATGAATTGAGAAATATCACAGTGCTACAATATAGCCTATGGAAAAATGTATAAGTATGAACAGTAACAGAACGTACAGATTAATTGCTACTTGAAAAGTATCAGAATTTCTAACTCCCATCTTAAAACTAGTCTGTACATTTTTCTCCCTCTCAAACATTCTTAAGGCGTCATGAGGGTCTAATTGCATTTTTTGATATGCACCAACATATGTCCCAAATAATCATTCTTTATAAAAG
>JAVSBT010466873.1:5396-22650 GCA_033118115.1 Pharyngocirrus eroticus
AAGCATATCACATGCAATTAGCTCACTCCTCCCTGATATCTAGAATCCATACAGTATTGGTAATTCCTGTCAAACCTATATTCTTGCAATATTTCAGATGTCAAAGAAAGATGCAGATTCCTCCTCCAAGTAACTACCCAATCACTGGGTTATGCATTGTTGCTGATCCTACTAAGTGCCCACCAGGATATGAATTGGTATAAAACATTTCACATAGTCACATTTTTATAACCTATTAAGTCTGAATTGTTCATTTTATTTGACTATCACTTGTATTGTAATATTTTCTAGATACATAAAGAAGCAGGACTAACAGTAACTGCAGTCATTTGATTTATAATATTATCTTTGATATGGTTGCGATATGGTCCTGTCAGCGACAGTATGAATGTAAAATATAGCTTGTGATCAGCCCTTAACTGTGGCAGATGTCTGTAGTCACATACACTTTCTATAAGAAAAAAATACAGTTTTAGAGTTCTTAACTGAAGTGCATTCATCTCTTATCTTAGATTCTACGATCATTTGACAAGAATGATGACTGTGATTTGTGGAAGGATGGAATATTCAGGGCTAAGATAACAAGATACCTCTGCTACACAAGAGTTTTCCCATTGGATCAGGTAACCTTGACAATTGTATTTACAAAAATTCATATTTTTTTCATTGCTTTTCATTATATGACAAATACAAGCATCAGTAAGAATAAACGTAAAGTTAGAATTGTCTTTTGTTTGCCAGTGTATCATGGCTCTGACTTAAAAACAATTAATAGGTCTAATTAATCGAATTAAATCTTTTGGGGTATTTTGTATGTGATATTTTACTTCATTGCAATGATTGTTTCTACTTTCTGAAGGGTCGATTGAATAATGTACTTGGAGATGTTTGTATACAACCACATGCAGATATGCCACCTGCTGGATTTTCACTTCTTGATTTTACAGTAGATACAAGTAAGTTTGCAAAATGATGTAAACAATAGTCGTTCCTGAATAAATCAGTCCTGATAAATTGCAGTATTCGAAATGTATTACATCCCTCTCTGTTTTTGCTGATTATTGCAGTATAGGTTTAATATCGTGATATGAAAAGTCACTGTACCAAAGTCTTTGACATTGTTATAAAAGGAAAATTGAAGTCCTTTCTTGAATTGCATGTGATACTGTCTCTTGTGGTATAACTTCCTTATTGAAATTTAGAATGCAAGAGGTGTCTAAGACTTTTATAATTATATAAACTTTTTGACCCAATGGGGGACTTTCTTAACATGTTTTGGATTTGGTTTTATTTCAGGAGAAAAAGCTACAAGAAAGAAGCAAATTAGTGCAAAAATGTTACCAAGAAACACAACTTTTGACGCAATCACTGAAGTCATATTGTTAAGCAGAGCAAAGCGACCTCCTACAGGATATACTCTAGCAGGGTAATGGTCATCCATTAGTTTAATTCACATTGGCTCTACATTGCTTATTATCCTTCATGCCTTTGGGCATATAGAGCCAACATTGCTGTAAGATAAATTATGCAGTTTTTTCAAGCTATCTAGAATAATATATGGTATTATTTTTTTAATAAAAAGTTCTAGATATTGTAAAACAAAGTTTGGAAAAGAATTAAAGATGAACATATTTCTGCAAAGAATATCTTGAATATTTTTATCTTTCAAGGCTTTTAATGTATTGTTACTGTTTCTTTTCTATTTTTTTGCAGAGAAATGAATGGTTTGTTGATATGTTTTAAAATGGGACCTGTCCCACCAGAGACCCAGAACCATGAAATACCAATGGAAACTCAAAATAATACTGAATCTAGTCCTGCAAATCATAGCACAAATGATTACTATGCCAACAGGTAGTTGTTTACATTTATAGTTGTAGAGGTTAAACACACCCCCAAGTACTCATTATTGTAAAATGACTGAAATTAGTGTGTGTAGATATTTTATGGTATGGTCATGAAATATAGGGGGTAAAATAATTGAAGGGAAATATATTACTCTTTATGAATACTATGCATTCAAATGCTGTATTTTTTGTTCCATAGACTTGGATAAGGACATATTGTTAAGTTATTCTTGGCTTTTATGAGCTTACATAGTTTTTCTCTTGATTTGAATATTCCCTTCCTCATCAACATCAAGCTTATTAGTTAAGGTAGATTTCATTCATATTTTGACTAGTGTAAGTCTTTTTTTTATTTATAACATCGAAAACAAACTTGATTGTTGAACCTGATATATTCACACAGGCCCTACGGGTATGGCCAATACTGCCCTATGTATGTACAAAATGTTCCGCATCCATATGCTGTGCCACATTATCATGCCCAAAGGTCAGTCAGAAATAGTTTTAAGCATGAACTCAGATTAAATGGAAGACTAGACCCAGGATTAGAGACCACATCGTTGTTATTATTAATTTTCATATTTTTGTTATAAGTAAACCATAATCAGTGTTCTAATTAATATTAGCTGATTAACAATTCACATTGTGTATATTGGCAACTATATTGCATACTAGTATTTTAACCTCCAAGTAAAGAACCCTTTTGTTTGTTTTTATAATTTTTGGCATTTTATCTTAACATTTTTTCTTCTGCATGGTACCAACCTTAAACAATAGACAAAGGCTAGTAGCATTTGTTAGTCATTTATTTTGATATAAGGATCTTGATTAACATATGCATAGCTATGGGCTTTTTATAGAATTCTTTTTTTGTTGATTGGTTTGTACTTAGAATCAAACATTTTTGATTTTGTCCTTGTGTGTTTTGTTTTGCAGCATTGTTTTATTATTAAGTTGCTGTCTTATTTAGGATTAAATATTATGTATATGTTTCACAAAACCAGGCATAATTATGTTGGTTTGTGTATACCCCAAAATGTCCCTTCATATTTCTCAATTAGGAACTCTTTTTGAGCTTTATTTTCCGGAACACAAATTCATAAAATTATTAACTCTTTTTAATTAAGAGAAGGCATACAATTGAAAAACATTACTTCATCATCTTTTTTTTAGGGAATCAGGCATTCTGTTGTATCCATTTTCTTTTCAATTATTGTTTGTTGTTTACTGTTAGACCTAGTAAATTGATTGATGCTCTGAAATAACTTTCATTTTCTGGTTTCTTCTATCTTTATCTCAGTACTGGTTCACAACCAACTGCATATGTCACACCCAGTACAGCAACCAATGTAGGCTACAGTCCGTATAATAACTCCTCTCAAGTAGAAGGTTTTCAAAGCTCATCACAGGCACTTGTCAGACAAGATAGTACAACAGGAACAGGTATGTCATTTTATTTGAAGACGAAAGAGAGTGCTGTTCAGTTACAATGAATACAATGTTTAACACGATATACAATATTCTGCAATTCTCAAGAAGGCTTATATTGGAACACAGTATAGTTTAATTCATAATAAATCATAAAATATTAATGTCAATTAAGGGACCTTTCTTCTTTTCTCCTAGAATTATATAGAAGAAATATCAAGTTTGCTGTTTACTTTCTAGATCAAATTTCTTCAAATGTTTTCACATTGTTGTTTTTTTTGTTGTAGCATTGTCTGGAGTTCCTTTCCATCTTAATTCAAAATTTACAGACTTAGACATATGCAAAAATGTAAGTATCTTAGTAAATCATGTGACTATACTTTAATTTAGAAATGCAGTGACATAAACAAATAAATATACTAATAAGTAAAGATTAGTTTGAAATAAATATCTGAAAAGTAATCTTCTATATATTTTGTATATAAAATAATGATAAAGTCCAACACAAAAGATATGCGGTTTGATATACTGTGCATAGGGAAAGTTTTACTTTCAAATCTACTATTATTTTTGTATATATATCTAGTGCATAAGGAAATTTTTACTTTCAAATCTACTATTTTATCTAGTGAATATTTTCTTTTCTTAACTTCTAGATGAATGTACCAGAAATTAATTACCGTTCTATAGTTGATATCAACAATGAGGTATGTACTTTTTATTTTGATAAGATTAGCACTTTAAAATTGTCATATAGGAAAAATATATGTGGTTTGCTGACAGCATGGAAGTATAAAGATGTCACTTAAAAAAATATTTACTTGTTGACTGTTTCATTTTACAAATTAAAATTTGTTCAAATACACCCATATCATTTTTTTTAATGATTTGTTTAATAAATTGAAATTGAAGGTAGTAATTTCATAAATTATGTTAACTACAGTTCCTATTTATATTTGAATGATAAATTAAACTTTTGATTGGGTGAAAGATTTTTCTTTCTAGATATATTTTTAAAAACCAAAATCACATTTTTGGATGTTTTATTTTGATACAGTATGACTACCCATTTCGAATTGAAAGAAGTGCACAAAACAGACTGCCATCTATGGATGAAGATTGAAATACTAGATTGAAATACTAAACTTGATTGCTGTTTTTATTGAAGAGAGAACAAACAAGAATAAAGAAGACCGGGGTTGTTGACATTTTATTCACCAAATATGATTTAAACATTGAACTATTTTTTCTGTTTCAATTTCATAAAGGAATGGTGTTAAGTTTAACATTTTATGCCATATTCATTTTTTTGGTCAGTGATATTTTGATTTTTGATATCCAATCAGATACAGAGATTTGGTGAAGGGCTGGTATTAATACAAAAATGTGACTGTGTGTCTTCATGTTATCCCTTTTTTAGTATCGGTGCTTTTTAATATTATGTTTAGCATGTAAAATATCAAAGCAAGTAAGTTTTTTATCTTTATTTCATATATTCCATAGTGAATCATACATTCATTCATCCTAACTTCTCTATTACAATGATCTGTTTACGGTGACAAAATAATTGATGGAACAAGTGAGAAAATATCTAGTTCCTGTTACAGTATTAGAATGTCCAAACTGCCTTGAAAGTCTCATACAAATGCTTTACTTATGTTATAGTCCTGTCTCAAGATGTTGGCATAAAATATTCTTTTGGGTAATAGTCACCCTGCAACTGTTATGAATGAAAAAATTGAGAAAGAAAATATTGTACCAAATGAAGTTTTGGCACAATATTGGTTGAATACATTTTTTCATGGCTCATTAGATTATAACTTTGGTTTTAAAGAATCTCTCAGTCCCTTATTTCATTTATACTGGATTTTACCATATCCTTTAAGCAGAACTAATGGGTTCTGTGAGCCTTTGAGGGAAAGAAATTGCCATATTAGTGCATGTTTTTAACATGTTGGATTTTATGTCCTGAACATTTTTGAGTATGTTAGAATATGAAGCACTAAACTTACTAACTGTATTTGTGATTTTGTATTTCAAAAGATGAACTAACTTTTTATGCATAAATTGATGTAAATAGATGTACTCTGTAAACATGGTAAAGTTTTGTGAATGTTATATAAAGCAACATAATTATAGAGAAGACTCTTCAGAACCTGGCCAAATCACTCCAGTTCTTTCCATTGAAATAGATTTTTTCACCACTATAAACATGCTTTTAGTGTGCAACATAAATGCATTGATTTATGGTGTTTATATTGTTTGGAAATTTATATTTATTTTAGGAAAATAAATCATTTGCTTTTGGAAAGATCAAATTGTTAAAACTAAAAGTAAGAGTTTCATTTGACAGTGTTCACTCATGGTTTGGGAATTTTCTTGTCAATTTGTGTTGTTTTTGCACATAGCTGTTCTGACCCTTCTTTGTGAGCCCTAATAGTAGTTTTGATAGCCTTTACACTCAAACTAAAAATGAAAGCATGCATGTTATAAAACAAATCTGATTATGATATTTATCTGAAAAATATGTGTTTACACTATATCAACTTTATTACCAAATATGTTATTGGTTTCAAGATCCATGATAAAGTATAATATTTTTCTTTGGAACGAAATTTTTCATGAGGCAATCTCATAAGGTTTCAACATCACCAAGAGGGCTTGATCACACTTTGGTTTAATTATGATAATCTGCTTTTGCACATTGTTTTGCAATATTTTGTAAAAGAGATGAGATCAAAGCGCTCCTAGTTGCTATGGCTAATTGAGTATGGAATAAATTGATCTGAAAACAGTCACATTAAAACATGGTAACAGGACACCTTCCTGCAGTTTTATTTATTTTATTTTTCTATTACATTTTTTTTGTAAGACTGGAATTGCTTTGCTTAATTAAGAAAAGGAAGGTATTTCAAATAGATGGTTTATTCCACACTCATTACTACAGCTTTAGCAACAAGATGTACAGCTTATCAAATACATTATCTTGCTGATTCAATACATATATAAATCATTTTAAAGAGCTACAGTCCCAATAATGAAATAGAATAAAATCAATCTGCTCGACATTATTAAATTATATTCATATTTTGCTGTTCTCCTCTTCCATGAAGAGAAAATATTATTGTCTTTACATTGAAGAGTAGAACAGGGAGATATATTTACTACTGATGCTTGTAGCATCTTGTTGTACAGCCATTATACCAGACTTGTTACTGAGTTGTCTTGAAGAAGAATATGAAGTGTAAATATCTACTGAAGTGACAGAAATCTTCTATATCATTTGTTATAACTTATATAGCTGTATACTATTTATCAAATAATGTACATTCTTTACCTTGCAAAACCGCTTTTGTGATAGATGTTGGGGAAAAGAAAATCCTAAAGATTTTTATGAAGTGGTATTGAATAAACTATCTAAATATTTAAAAAAATCAGTTGTATTAATTTCATGCTCCTCTTTTCAATTCACATTGTATCATAATATATTGATTCAAAAACTACAAAATCAAAAGTTTTTTTCACATTTATACTATGAGAGTCTGACTTTGTAGTCCAACGTACAATATAAACAAGAATTTGGATTTTGGTAACTTCCTTTTTTCAAACTTACTTCAGTCCAGAATAGGGATTGGGTCTGATAGCTTTCTTTTTCCTAGATAGACCATGCATTTTTTTAAATATCAAGGCTCTAATACACCAACCATGCTCACAGATACAAGTATTTTTTTTCCACCTAACTTAAAGGACCACTGTCCCATATGACTAGAAAAAAAACTAACTATGTCTATGGGCCCTCTATCAAATAAATTGACCCATATAAGGGACTATGGTTCATGAATATATATAATTTATATTTTGGAATCTGCCATTGTTTTAACACTTTAATAAACATTTTGATCTTAATCTAGTCAACTAGTGAAAATTAATGATAATGCAGCTGATGCCTACTTAGGAAAACGAACGTGGTGCCACCTACAGTGGAGTTGACTAGAGCCAAGCCCAAGGTAAAAGAAAACAAACAAGATGGGAGGAACTCAATCTGCGACGCCTGAAATAAAATCAGAGCCTTTAAAAGCTAACAATAACATAAATGAGACAGTAGTTATCCCAATTGATGGAAGTCGTCAGGCTGATAGTGCCTTTTTGTGTGAGTACCTCTTTGATTAGCAAAAAATCGACCTAACCCTGAATCAGCTTCTCTCAAAACATCATATTATCACTCAGTATGTCAAAATAAAGCTGCTGGTTTCAAATGTACACCTTCATTTGGTTGCCTTCATTTACAAGTTTTCGCCACTGAGTATATAATGACCAATGTTAATTACACATACACCTACACCCTTTATTTATTTATTTACTGGTTCTGTAGATCTGTAATTATAAAAAGGTCAATAAACTAAGGCATAAGATTTGGCACTTTGTCTTTGTATCATTAATGACGTTATTAGTTTGACAGCTATAATTTTTTCACCCTTCATTTTTCAGGGTATCTGAGACATGTCCATAAGACCGATAATGTTGTGCGTGTAGTACATTGCCAAGAATACCCTTCAACACCAATTGGTGAGTAGGCAATACAAGTTGCTTTGGTCAGTCCCTGAATAGTGTGCAATCTGTTACTGTTAGATATGATTACAGCAATTTTCCAATTTGTAATGGCCAATCCTAGTAGGCAGTATCTCATTTAGAGTATATATATTATCTTAGAGTTAAATGTGTATTCATGGATACAGAGAAAATAAATTTACCATTGGTGTCTGCTTTTTGCTTTTTAGTGCAATATTTTCATGTAGAAATTATGCTCTTTTAAGTTAAATATTATTTTGGTATCTACTTAATTATGTAGAGTTATATTTTGATTCATTAATATTTTGTGATTTGAATTCTTTCACTTTTTTTAATAACTATATTTTTAATAAACACATTTAAATCTCAATAGTAAAGGATGCATTCTTTACGATTGACATGATGACTGGATTGATGCATCTACACAAGACATTGAAATATAAATAGCAATTCCATTAAAATTCCTCTTTTCTATGACATCAGGATTTTTCTATGGCAGTGTATATTGAATTGTCATCCATATAGTCCTGCTTACTTCTTGCTCCTTATTTCATAAATACCTTTCTTAACAGGTTGGGGATCAGGTCGTGGTAAGAAAGTTTTCTCTTGAGTGATATAAAAATCCTGCTATAGCCTATAAAGGCAATAGGTTGATATGACTTATAACCTATTGCATTGTGAATTAGTTGATGTGTTTTATTTTGTTTGTAGAGATATATTTGTAAATTCTAATACATGTATATACCATCCAAATCAATGAAAGAGACACACAATATGTGTAATTGTATAAATAAGAGATGATTTGATTGTTCTTACTGCATATTGGAATTGCTTGATTTTAAAGTAGGTTTAACCATGACGGAAAATTGAGCTTAATGTCACAAGGCCAAACATTGTTTTACAAGTCAGGTATAGTGAATGTTTTGAGCACTACCATTGAAAACTCATTTATTTCCAATATTTCAACATAAAAAGGTAAATTGTTTAGTATTGTCAAAGTAAACCTTCCTGTTTTTCCCCTTGTGACATATGCCATATCTAGATAAAATTGTAATATACTCATATTTTTTATAATTTGTGTGTCATTGTGTTGGTCTCACCTAGCTCTTTGTGTCACTCATGCTTTAGTTTATTTATTTTTACTTTATTTGTTTACTTGGGTAGCTTTCTTTCACTTTTTATGTACATAATCATAACTGTTATAACACCATCCCTCCACGCCTGCTTTTTTTTGGTATTGGTTTGAGACCAGATATTGATGGAGCTTTGTAATGCTTATTGGAAATTCTACTTTTCATTATGCTAAGCTGCTTCATGATCTAACTCGTTTTTCTTCCCACATAGTTAATAAGATTTAAAAGACAGACTTTAAGTCCTAAAGAAAGAAACATTGAAAATAATATGATTTCTACATTTCTGACTATTTCTTAAATAAAGAAAACTCGTACTTTCTAATTCTTCAAACAATATCTTTTGTTAAGTGATAAGTTGATATCAAGGAGCATGTGTGTTACTAACATGTTTTCCAACTTTTTTCAGTAACCCAAGAAATGGGACATAATATACATGTACCAACCAATCTCTCTTCACATAGCCTTATCTTTTATTAGGTTAAGCTGTCTGTCCCTGGTACATGATTTGGGTTCAAATATCTGTATAAAATATAGTGTGAAGTTATGCAAATTATAGAAAATGTAAAAAGCACACTTACAAATGAAGATACAAGGCAAAAACAAATATATACCTAAAGGCTCAAAATAAATAATGTATTATTTGCACCAATGTACCTTTGGCTATGTTGAGATTATGTTACATAGTAGTTTTTATGTGTTCTGCGTTACAAATGACAGTATTTTCTCTTGTGCCTGTTTCCTTGTTCAGCACAACACAATTCTAATTTCTATTCCATTTTTGCTGGGTATTTTTTTACACCATATTTTTCCTTCCAGATCATACAGTAGGAGATCAAATGGATCAGATCAAAAGAGAAGGAAGGCAACTTGTCAATAAATATGAAAAGAGGCTTAGTGATTTTCAGGTTGGTAAAGCCTAGATCAGTGTAAAACAGAATTAAGATTATAGCTGCAGCGATAGATTTAGGATAATACTTTAACATTTGGCTAAAATAGTCCAGTTCGCCTATCAGGTGCCTACTACGATCACTGTAGCTGCCGTTTTTAGCAGAAAATGTTTGAATAATTGCAAAAAGTCTCGATATAATTTTTCTATCAAGAAGAATCAATTCCTTTACTCACTTGATACATTAGTGCATTAATCCATTCATTCCTTTATTCTTTCTAACTCTCTTTCTTTTGTTGCTAACTGCTAAATAGCATGAATCTGCTCTATATTGTTTCCTATTTTATCTCTTTTTGTAGGTTAAGGGTAGTGTTACATTTGAAAGTGGTGGTACACCGGGAGAAATAATTGTCAGAGCAGCAGACGACTTAGATGCCACAATGATTGTCATGGGAACCAGAGGCCTAGGATTGATAAGAAGAACAATTCTTGGAAGTGTCAGTGACTATGTAATACAACATACCAAAGTTCCTGTAACCATTGTGCCAAGAGAGGCTGCCAGTAAATACTCCTAGTCTATCAATAGTGATACAGCAATAGGTTTACCAATAATACACTTTAATGTTATACTTTTAGCTTATATCTTGCACTACTTTTGCAAATAGACAGTATTTCCCCTCTATTTGTTTATTGTGTATGATTCTTTACACAAGTTACATAATTCATTATTACAGAAGTGTAGGAAAAGACTATAAATACAGTCAAGAATTGACAAAGAATCTGGGCCCATGAGTGACTTGAGATATTGATATGGACAGTTCATATAAATGATAAACGTTCAGTCATGTTGCCATGGCAAGATGAACCCCAAAAATCTCTAGAATTGTGTTATAAGTCTACATACATGTTCTACTCTATACAACTTCATTATACATTTGTCGTAGTCTTTGAAATTCTCCTGTATTCTCTATAAATATATTTACTTATATCCGAAGCAAAAATAACCATGCAATATCAAAGATTTAAAAAATCTCACTGAATGGTTTATGGGAATAATGTCTACATGTCACTCATCTCCTTATTCAAGATTGGTATTAAAAATGTGATGTAAATTTTTTCAAAAACAGTGGGATCTGTGATTTTGTGTACCAAAGGTGTGTTTTTGAACAAATTTAAAGAGGTCAAAACAGCTGTGATGAGCTACAAATAGCTGATTAAACCCTCTTCTTTTTGTTGGTACCTGTTGCAAATATTTTTGTGGAGGAAGAGATGACCACTCAATTTGTCCCCATTATAAAGTTGGTCCTGCATGTATTGATCAAGTTAGGCATTTCTTTAAAAATAAAATCATGCAGTAAAATTTCCTTAGCAAAATGGTATTATTTGTGCCCTTAACTTATTTGATACTAATAATGAAGAACTTATACAGGGTGAATTAACATTTGAATAATATGTAAAATTATTGCAAGAATTGCATCAGTCATGATTTTTCTTCGAACCAGCTTCCACCAAAATACCTTTCTGCAATGCACGTTACTGGGTATAAATGTGGTGCTAGGAAAACTATGCAGAAACTTAACTCTGTTAATCTACGATGTTATTTAATATCATGTACAAAAATAATATAATTGATCTTGTTATTCAATATTGTGGGTGTTTTTGTCTCATGAGGAAAGTTTTTTTTCTACTTGAATAATTCAATATATTGAAAAAAATACTTATACTTTTAACGTTTACATTTACATATAATATTAGATTGTTCCAGTGAGATCATAGCTTTACAGTTGACAATGACATGCCATTATTGTATAGATAAAAAGTTTAACCAGGGGTTCTGCATACATGTACCTTGTTTATCATTTTAGGGTTTGATTTTAGAATTCTGAATTCTTTTAAAGTTTACATGTGATTTGATTACTAGTATATATATCATTGTATAGGAAGTATGGTGATAATTGGAGTTTAATGTCACTTTGTAGTCTGTTTCAAGTCCTATTTTTATTTATATATTTGTTATTGTGATGTACATGAATTATGATAAGTGTCCTGAAAAGTATGGAACTACTTTCATGTTTTAGAAAGTTTATATACCTTTAGGTTTCATTTTTTTCAATACATCTTTAGATTTTTCACATGTGATATGGTTATGTTATACTTTATATGTATGGCACAGGCCTCACGAACATATTGCCATCATATATCACTGTAAGGTGTGATTTTGTTCATGAATTTGAATGTGGTTTTGTTTTGAATAAAGATTTACATGAAACCAATTGACATTTTTTTTTTTTTTAAATTATATATTGATAGTGCAATAGTGTAGTAGATTAATCATTACCCAAAAATTTTACTTATATTATGAATTTATAGACCTTGTTTTCATTTACTATAATAATGACATTTTTTATCTATGTTTACTTTATGAATACAATGATAGTTTTACTTCAATAATACTCATCACATAAATATTACTCTCATTATTATTATTATTGTTGCTACTTTTTCATTATCTGCTTAGTAGTACATGCAAAGTATCATTATTGCAGCTATAAACAGCCTAAACAGGGATACAGATTCTTCATCAAAAACAAATTTGAGTGCCACTCTTATTCGTTCCTTTACGGTAAACTAAGGTCATACCTACAGCAAATTGATTGTGCTACACTCTGGTGAGAGGATTTTTTCGCTACTGGTAGGTGGGTCTGGCGTCCCTCTGTTTATGTGATCTCCGCGGTGTGTCTTCTTACTAAGACACTCATGTCACTGATCAAATTTGATTGGAAAATTATAATAATGTTCTAACAAATTACATGCCTGTCACATATAACCAGTCTACTCTTTGATTGCGTTGTCGAAATGGCTTCCTTGTTATCAGCAACGATAATGTATATGTTGGAAAACTGATCTTGTTGATACATGTTGCCCCATTTATATGTGACTTTTCCATTATAGAAATTGTATTATATTTATAGCAATTAGTTTATTGCATCCCTTAGAAGGTGACATTTTATTAACTCTGTGCCCTACATTTGTATTAGACGATTTAGACTTGTCTTCGACCTACTAAATTATTGGATTTTGACCCTCCCTTTGCGCTGTCTTGATCTTCACCTAATTTTGCCTGCAAACAGCAGAACTCGGAAAATTGTAGACAAAACTTCAGAAGTAAATTAGATAAGGAAGTGATTTTCTGTTTTGAAGATAATGTTAAATGAAAACTGTTTGCAATTTGTCGTATTTTTATAGGTTAAATGATCCCAACATTGTTTGGTGGTAGTCATGGACATGGAACATCTCTCTGAATCCACTGAACAAATCCCATTTAATGGGACCCAAGTAAGTCATGGAATAGTAGAGGAACAGAAAACAGATGCCCGTTCACAAATTGCAAAGGATGATGTGCTGTCAAATACAAACCAAACAAAAAAATCAGAAGCTACTACCCAAATGTTCAATATAATTCAAGGCTCTGCAATGGAAACAAATGTTAGTAACAAATATGGTTATAGTGGTGGTATGAATTCTAATATAAACCAACAGCCTATTCACAACTTGGGGAGTCCAACTGAACCAAATCCTAAATTTCATGAAACAGGGGATGAGCCTGAGGAATCCTTGAATGCAATTGATATGAGGACTAGTTTGGGAACACTGGTATCCCAAAGAAATGAAATGGAGGAGAAAGATGATGAACTGATTTCAAAGGGTGGTGAAAGTGAAATATCAACAAATCAAGAAGATACCAAAGCTGTTTTGAAGTCCATGACTGCCCTAACTGGCTGTGTGCATATTGAGATTCAAACAGATATTTCAATACCAGCGTCAGCTAATCTTATGTTTAGGTAACCATGAATTATTTTATATTTCTGTAGTTATACTATTTTTTTTTTGTATTGAAACTTTTATTTAAAGAGGGTAACCCATTCAGCAATGCTGATCTTCCATGGGGCCCTACTTAGTCTAGTCTGAGCCCTATAAGGCGCTCCATAGACTACCAGACTGAAGGATGCTATTATTATGCAGTCTGAGCTGTAGAAAGTATATTTAAAGGACTGCTTTACAGAATTGAAATAAATTATTTATAGAACTTTAGTCCAAAAGGAATTTAGTGCTTTGAGCTCAGTTTGAAAAAATGTGACTGTGGAAACAGTAAAATTTACTAATACTTCCAGACCGAAATTTGTTCTCATATATTCTATACAGCTGACCTGTTATGAATCCTTGTAGTTCATTCATTGGCTTTATATGAGATGGGTGTTCTATTTTTTTTTTTAATTAGTTAAGAAATATTTACTTTTTAAAGGGAAGAAATATCTAATTAATACTCTTTTTTCCACACATATTGTCACATGAGAACGCAAAAGCTCTATCTGATGAACAAATCTATGACAGTTAGAGCTTTTGCGTTCTCATATGACGATAAGTATTTTAGTTCAGTGCAGTTTCCCACTAACAAAACAATAAGTAAAAATTAATTTTCTTTTGAACAGTAAATATTCATTACTCAAGTTTTGATGATAAAATTTTCCATTACATTTTGAGTGAATTCCTTCAAAATGCTTTAGTTTAATTATCTACTTTTTGCAGTTGTCTTACATCTGGGGAGATTCCTAAGAACCTTATGCTTGTGGCAATACCAAATAGTAATGCTGTAAAAGGAAGTCAAAAAGCTACAACAAGCAATAAAAAGAAAGCAGGACAAGGAACAAGAAAACAAGCGAAACCAAAAAAGATTGCAAAACCAAAACGGTCAAAAAGAGTACAAAAAGTTTTATCTGAAAGTGATACAGATGAGTACTTCCCAGATGAAGTAATTGTACCTAAAGATATACCAGAGGAAGCTCCCCTTGAAGAAGATGACATGGATACTTCACAAGACCTCCCTACATTTTTTCCAGAACCAAGAGTTGAAAAGAGTGCAAATATTGCCTGTGAAAGTTGTGATTTATCTTATCATTCCCAGGACTATTTTGACAAGCATGAATGTGCTCTTTCCAAGGACCAAAAGCCCTTTTCCTGCAGATTATGTGAAAAAAGCTTTACTAAAGAAGACATGATGGTTAGACATGAGGCCCATCATGTCAAAGAAATGCCTAATACATGCCCTGTCTGCTTCAGACCTTTTGCAAAACCATCAAAACTAAAAACCCATATCAGATGTCACACAGGAGATAAAATGTTTTGTACCGTCTGCCATAAAAGATCATTTACGAGACTTCTTGAACTAAATCGACATGAAGAAAAGTGTAGAGAGGGGAAAACTGGAACCAAATGTGTCATATGCTACCATGCTTTTTCAACTCAAAGTGAATTGAGACAACACATGCTTACACATAGTAAAGAGAAAAAGTTTCATTGTGACACATGTGATAAATCTTTTGCAAAATCTTACAAGCTTAAAGAACATGTAAGATCACATACAGGAGAAAAGCCTTATAAATGCAGTATCTGCTCAAAATCCTTTGCTCGTTCATACAGACTGTCCAGGCATATGCTTATTCATACAAGAATTAAATCATTCCGATGTTTTGGTTGTGAGCTGACATTCCCATCTGTTGCAGAAAGGAAAGAGCATGAAGCAATACATTCAAATATAGGCCCCTTCAATTGTGAACTGTGTGAAAAAACCTTTGAGACTTTTGCTTCGTTCAAACGTCACAAGTTATTTCACACATTAGAGAAAATCTACACCTGTCCCACATGTTCCAAGACCTTTGCACGTTTGTCAAACTTAAAAATTCACAGGTACACCCACACAGGAGAGAAGCCATATCTTTGCAAAGTATGTGCCAGAGCTTTTGGTGATCCTAGCTCACTACAAAAACATGAGCAGGGCCATTTAGGCTTGAAGCCACATGAATGTAAAATCTGTAACAAAAGATTTTCAAGATTCCACCATTTGCAAGAACACACTAGAATTCACACAGGAGAAAAGCCATTTTTGTGTGATATTTGTTCCAAAGCTTTTACCAAATCAAGCAGTCTTCACAAACATAAGCTTGTCCATAAAGAGAAAGCATTCTTTTGCGGTATCTGTAACAAACCTTTTGCAAGAAGAGACAACATGGTTAAACATATGCGAGGACATTCAAAAGCAATGGAAGGACCAATAGAAGAAACCCATAAATCGCTCCAAAACTTGCAAACCCCTTACTTACAAGCCATGCATATGTCTCAACCAAATATGGAACAACAGCCAGGAAATTCAATGGGTCCACAAAATTACAATGCATGGGAATATTACATTAAACCAGATGAATCAAAGCAGTAGACTTGTTCTGACATTAATTTCTATAAAGTTTTGGAATGAGTTTGCATATATAGTATTAGGTGATACTAAAAAATTATAAGATAAGAAAATAGAAGAATGTAGTTGAAATAGTAGACATGGTTGTGTTTTTATTTTCTTGCTTGTTATTTCTTTACCATTATGTTTGATTTATTAAGAAGTATGTAACAATATATTCTTAAAATGACTAAAATTATGTTTACGTACGAATATGAGAGGTTATTTTTCTTAGCAGCAAAACAATTATTTGACATGTATTTTTGCAAGGTGCAGTTATGATATGCTTTCAAAATAATGCTTAATTTTGTAATGAATAATGAATATACTAATCTTGTGGGGAATTTTTTTATTATCAATTATGTAAAGAAAAATGCAAAACATATTCTTAGATTTTTGATAAGCTGAATAGAGATGAACATGAAATGTAAATAAATCATGTAGTAGATTCTTGTTTTGTACATAATACATGAACTGTAATTCAATTGGTAGCATAATGTTTCATGATTTTAATTGCGATATTATCCCTTGCATTTATAAATATATGAATTGTTTGATAGATTCCATGAATTCTACTTGAATTTTGCTATTTTAAATGTCTGTTGTAAATGAAATGTGATTTTTTAAAGTTTGACGAAATTAACACAACTTTTTAAAACAACGTATTGATAAATTTCGTGTTATTGCTAACAGTCTGTTTTATGCTTTCTTTATAATCTTACTGTGGTACTCCAATAATTTCTTATCTATGTTTCCAAAGTTTTGTCGTTTTTGTATTTGAAAAAATGTAGTTAGTTATTTTAGAGCATGGCTAATATTCAGTCATAGCTACAAACATAAATGAAATTGCTAATTTGAACATAATTATTTTTTTAGATAATTAGGAGGGGGGGGGGGGAGGTGACATGAACTTTTTATGAGCCATGGGTTTGTGCCTTTCTAATTATTTTGTCATATTGTTAAGGCGTCATGAGGGTCTAATTGCTTTTTTTGATATGTCCCAAAAAATCATTTTCTTTAAAAGATGATATAAAAGTATATATTTTTAGCTTTAGGACATCTTAAGCCACAGTTTGATGTCACTCAAATTTATTTGAATTTTATT
>JAVSBT010466984.1:0-22648 GCA_033118115.1 Pharyngocirrus eroticus
GTTGAATGCTGAATGAAAATACATTAATTAAGGTTATCTAAAAAAGAAAAAAATCTAGAAAAAGAAAAAGAAATTCGTCCTACCGAGGGTAAAAAAAACCTCTCAGATCCAACGATCTACAAATCAATTTGGTATGGCCTTATTGATGATTTGATCATGGTCCTGAAATGAAACAGTATTGAAATCCCAATAAAATACGCCTTTATTTCTAGGTTTGTACATTTTGTAAAAACATGGCTCACCATGCCCCCTATTCTCAATTCAACGTCATAGAGTAACATCTTTGATTAAGCTAGCCTTTGATCATAGCATAAATGATCACAAAAATACATAACAAATTCCCTATTTGAAATGTTATCTTTAAAAAATTCTTGAACATACAATAATTGATTAACATACAATCCAATAAAATATTCCAATAGCATTTATAAAACAACACTTTAATCAAAATTTAGGTTTAGAGGGTATCGTTTGCCTGGTGTAAGTTATGTGAACCGAGTGAAAAACATTACCGTAAATCACCTGCCTTAACCCCAATATATTTACATATTTGTTTCTAGTCTACCATTATTTATGTACATGGTTCAGAACAGCATTTGTTCCTAATTATAAAGAATAGACCTACCGTATAAAGTTAATCGGGTAAGTTTAAAACGTAACCTCAATCCAAACAATGAATATCATGTCTTCGTTGATCACTGGATATTTTCAGTCGCAATATAACCTCATAAGGACAGTGGGATATCCCAGCATAATAGCACCTGTTACTCTAACCATTTCAATAGGGTATAGTTTGAAAGGGGGTGATACTTCCAAAGTCGAGTGAACCATAACAGGCAGAAATAAATGCTTTGGGGTGTTATTGCATGCCTATGAGCGGTAGGATGTGTAAGACACAAAGAGCAATATTGTCATCTCTTGGGGAGGAGCATCTGCGGCAGCAGCAGTGATGGTATTCTAGCTAGTAAAATGTGTAAATGTACACATAGGAAGGATGAATGTATGAATAACGGAGGGACCCATGGAAGACCAGCTTAAGTTGAATGGGTTATAGCCACAAACACACAAACAAACAAACAAAATAGAAGGCTTGAGTGTAAGTTTAGAAAAAGTACTACTTGCTTCTTTAATTGGCATTCACTTGCTTCTGAAAAGGTTCTTTTACAATCTATAGACACAAAACATCAATGCTAAATGTAATGATACTAATGTTTACTATTTTGTGTTGCTTTATTACAATGATCAACAGTATGAGTGAATTAAATAAAGACACATAAGGTAAAGATCAGAATGACTTAAAAAAGGGTTTCATAATTAGATAAGATAGATAACACATCGACAGTCTATAAAATGTAAACATTCTCAAACTGTGGCACCAGGCAAAAATGGGGTAAGCGTCCGTTCCATCTTTTTAGATTTCTATGTATTCAAATACTTCTTCCTTCTTATTTAGTTTTTTCTTGGTTTTCTCAAAACAAAACAAAAAAGTAGCACAAGCCATTATTACCGTGAGCAACGGTTTTAAATAGGCAATCTTGCCTTTAGAGTGCCGTTAAGAAGGATTTTATTTCCATATAAAAAAACGAAAAATAATTATGTAAATGTTGACTACTCATATCCTTTTTTTTTAAAACCTAAAACGTTGAAACTATGTTTCTGAATGTAACAGTTTTTCTAATGTATCATCCCACCCCCCTCACTGTAGAATGCTGATTATTTCTTAATATAAAGGGGGTGCTTTCAACCATGGTAAATGTCTCTATACAACTGTATAGGAACATTGTGGCATCTTATTTTACTGAAACTCGTAAACAAACCTGACAGCAATAACAAAAAAATAGTCTATGAGAAATTTTGTTTTTGAACTTTGTTTTTGTAACTGTGTAGGCTTTTTTTCACAGTATTTTCCAAATATCAAATTATGTTTTTCATGTGTTACATGACATATAGTTGTCAGCTTATTTACTGTATATTGTGGCATGACCATTAAATTGCATGTGTTTTCAAACTAGTTCTGTAGGCCTATATAAAACTCTGGATCTTTGGAGTCTTGTTTGCTTTGAAGCACTCTGAAATGTTGGATTAATAAAACATAATGTAACAACTTAATTAGGAGAGATAAGGGAGAAAAAAAATCTGCAATACTGCATAGAACATGGATCCAATACATAGAAAACTTTGAAAGGGGTGGGAGGTTTTAAATACGGATACTATGCTAAGAAATATAGAGACGTTTAGTGTTATTTAGTTGTTAAAAAAGAGTCAACACTAAGTGATGCCAATATATCACTTTTTGTTGTGTTGTTATTATCCCTTATAATCAATACCATTGGTAAAAAAGAGTAACGTAATTGTTGTACTTTCACCACTGTGTATTTTTATTGAATATGATTATGTAGAATAAAGGTGAATTCTCATTTCTCAGATAAATGTCTGTTGGTGAATGCAGTATAAATTCACTTGTATAGTATCGGTATAAATGTTCATACTAAAAAAATCTTTATGAGTAGAATTCAACATTGCAAAAGATATACCCTGTATATAGTGCCTATTGAATGACAAGTTCAGAAACTAGACACATCTAGGTAGATATGAAAGGATTGTGATGGATGTATGAACAAACAATATAGATCTTGTTGGCAAAACAGCAGGTAGATGTTTGGTAGTATATCTATACAGTGTATATCCTACGTGAATCTGGGACAGCTTAAAAAACCATAATGTTGAAGTATTCATACAGTTTCTTCAAGTATTTGACTGTGTAATTCATATGATTTAGTTTTTGAAGTAAAATGAGAACACTGAGTATATGATAACCTTGTCCTACCAATAAGTTCAAAGATATTGATGAAGTTACTTTATAATTTAACATTTTATAAATATGTTGTACCTGCTAACGTAACCCCTCTTTCCTCACCCCTATATCCCTTTTCCAAGTGTATCATCCTTTATTGTCTATTACTAGAAAACCCCTCCCTTTTAATGCCCCCCCTCTCCCTTATATTTTTTTTGGACATTTTTATATGTATACCATCTAAGCGTGTTCATGATTTTGCTACAGGGGACATTTGTTCACTACTATCAACTCTACCAAGTTGTTATCTTTGACATAGTTGTCCGTAAAAAATACGTTTAATAGTGATTACTCAATCAGGAAGTTTTCAATTCTTGTAAAATTCCTTGAGAATCGCCTTCTCTGAAATGTTTCAAAAGAAATGAAGTACTACCTCTTTGCTATGTGGAATGATTGATGTATAAATGTGTTTGATGCTTAAGTACACACAGCATTGAACCATCATTTCTTAAAAATGATGTAAACAATCTTAACTGTGTTATACCATACCTTCAACAGCAAACAATCGATTCAGTGCTGCCCTCCAGCAACAGAGGTGATCACTATAACGCCAGAAACGCATAATAAGACATCGATAATTACAGCAAATCAAATACAAATGAAAGTGTTACTTATTGATGAAATAATTATATTCTCAACTTGTTACTTTAGGTGTGAAGAATGGCACAAAAAAAAAATCACTTTGTGTTGTGAGCATGAGATGACTTTACCTGTGCTCTTCATCGCTAAAACAAGAATTGCAGACTGTGATTTAACGTAGCTTTTAAATTGTAAATTTGTTTTGGAACATTGTTAGATGTAGCCTATGATTATTTTAATACACTAACTACCGTTACCTTTGTGTTAACTGTCAACAATATTTAAAATTGAAACATATTTATACTATTATTTATAGATATAGGTTTTTAAGAAAAATAAAATTGCAAAATGTAGTGCTTCAACCGATGCGTTTTTCCATACCAGGGCCAAGTTTACAATTGATGTATTTTATGTGATGAGTGGTCTATTTGAATACCCGGAAGCCACCTGTGAAGCTTATCAATATCTCGATTAGTTGCTTCAAGATGGTTGTATTTCAGTAACCAGTGAGTTGTAAAGGATAACTACAAGTCCGTTGCAATGCTATTTTTATTAGAATTCTATCAAAGTTAGGACATCAATATAATTTAGATTTTTTTCCTAATGTTCTTTTATATGTGTGATGTTACAAGACAATCGGCAACTACATTAAACAAGTAAATCTAAAGGATTGAATTATTGAAACATAAAAAAAGGAATAAGTCATGTTTATATTTATCATCATATGTGCAATTTTTATTTACAATCTCTTCATATACAGTGGCACACCCTTTTTTCGCTTTTTTTCTGCAACATAGATTTGTAGAATCTGTCAGTTCATAACCAATGGTAAATTCATGGTCATTTATGAAAACATTTATTTCCCATTTTATATACAACCCAAACATTTACACCTTTCGTGTACATACACCTAAACAAGATGTATAAGTTATATTTTATATCTTAAATCTACCTGATTTTTCTTCTCTGTTTATCTTAATTTCTTTCCTGAGGTCATATAATTTAATTTGAACAAGAGACTTTTTTTTTCTCAAACAGAAAATAGAAATGTGATTATTTATAAGTTAGGCCTAAAGAGAAATGATAAAATTTAAAACTAAAAAACATTAAATTCTGTGTCTGCATTCGGGTGCAATCTTTGTGAATGCATTATGAATTTATCATTAACTTGGATAGCTTTCAACTCTATGCACTGGTCTTGTGTCTTATACATAAATCCACATTACTTTAAACTACAGCATTTATACTTTTGACCTATAATTTATGTTACATTTGGCTCCACTAGTTCGATGTTGTCAACTTGATATCATATAATATTATATAATAAAGATCAAGTCACTGTGATGCCAGAAATACTTAAGAGTATGTTTACCTCCTAAAGTTGTAGGGCAAATGGTTTGGAAGTACAAATGATCTGGATTATTAAACAATATCTAAATATTTTAAGAAACACTTTACAATAGAATACCTAACTAATGTTTTGCTAAACGTGCTGGTGCATCAGGACCTTTTAGCATCTCTAAAGCTTTTTTATGTCCATTATGTTCAGCCAGTTGGAGAGGTGAATCAGCCTTATTGTTTACCTTGTTTACATTTGCTCCAGCCTTCAGCAACAATTTGATGACATCTGTATGACCTCTGGCAGCAGCAAGATGAAGTGCTGTATCACCAACGTTATTAGGAATATCTACGTCTGCTCCAGATTCCAAGAGATACTTCACCATGTCAACATAACCCTCAAATGAAGCATAGTGAAGTGGGGTCCAGCCATTTTTCCAACTTGAATTGACATCTGCTTTATAGTCTACTAATATCTTTAATAGTGGCAGATTCATATTGTCTATTGCATAATAGGTTGGACTGAACCCTTCAGTGTTTTTTTTATTCACATTTGCTCCATTTTGAAGTAATAGTTCTATAATGTCAGCTCTGTCATCACGTGAGGCCCTTATAAGAGGGGTCCAACCGTCATTACTTGCTATAGTGACATCTGCTTTGTGGAGGATGAGCAACTTGATAATTGACAGTTTGCCACTTTCTGTTGCTAAGTAAACAGGTGTAACTCCTTGATGGTTTTTTCTATTAACTGGTGTTCCAGCACTAAGTAATAGTTCTAGGACATCTGCATAACCTCGACGTGCAGCACTATGAAGTGCTGTTAATCCCTCATTGTTCCCAAGACAAAATTCTGCGCCTGCTTTCAACAGTAATTTGACTGTTTCTAAGTGTCCATTGTCTGCAGCATAATACAAGGGTGTGTTGCCTTTTTCATCTTTTCTATTTATCTCTACATTTTTTGATAACAAATATTCAATAATTTTCATGTGACCTCGACTACATGATTCATGCAATGGTCCGATATTGCTATATTTTTTTAGATGGTATCCCTTTTCACAAAGATATACAACAACATTCAAATGTCCGTTAGCAGCCGCAATAGACAGTGGGATTGAATTCTGTATTTTGTCTAAGCATTTAGAATGAGAGACCTTCACTTTCTCAAGGTCACCATCTCTTGCTGCCTCATTTAGTTGCCTTTGATTATCACTAGCTATAGAGGAAAAGAAAATGTGTTAATTTATCATTTATTTCTATGATCATTCAACATCATGGAGAGACCAATAAAAAAGTGATAAAGTATTGTTAATAATTAATAACGATAATTTATATTTTACTACATTTTTCAAAATGATAAATTAATAATAATGTTTAAAAAAAAAAAGGGTTGATTAGATAGGTAGATATTAAATCAAAGAATTATTTTTTCCATACT
This sequence comes from Pharyngocirrus eroticus, assembly GCA_033118115.1. Lineage (NCBI taxonomy): Eukaryota > Metazoa > Annelida > Polychaeta > Saccocirridae > Pharyngocirrus > Pharyngocirrus eroticus. The sequence continues at coordinate 6,207 of JAVSBT010466984.1, forward strand.
GATAGCTGTTCTGTCTTTTTTTTGTCAAATTTCATACTAATTCTTTAAACTATTTTTGCTACTAAATTTTCCATCGCCTGAGTTTGTGTTAAGTCCAAACCAATAAGTCTGACAATCAATCACCTTTGACACGAAAAGTCGACATTAATTTTTTTTTACATTTTTTGTTGGTTGAAAAAACCAACCTAGTTTATTATTTGCTGGCTAAGTTTATGCACTAAAATTTACTTCATTGCTATTTTACGGCAAAAGCCATGCAGCTTTAATGTTCAGTAAAAATAAAAAAGTAAAATGTCATACCTAATCTTGCAATAGTTTTAGTTGTTTCTCTGCCAAATTTTGAAACAAGTCTTTTTGTTAAAAGTGAATTTTCTGTGTCTACTTTGTCCAACGTACTTCTTTTATAAGACAACATCTTGAGGCAGTCTTCATACTCTTTGGGTTGTACTTGAAGAATCTTGTACTTGCATAAGTCAGCAGAAGTATCTTCAACAAACCGGAAGTGCCGGTGAATCTGCATGATTGCATGTTCAATTGTCCTGAATTGATGACCGAATTCTTCATTCGTTAAGTTTGGATTGTTTGATTTTTTTAGTGTTTCTGCTATAACAACATAAAGCTGAGCCATTGCAGCCTCTAAGCTCATGTCACCTGAAGCTGGAAGTTTGTCCCATTTAGTCTTAGGTTCTGTCAGACCACACATATTCTGAAGAAGTGTAAAGCAAAGCCAGATGTCTAGATTTTGAGTGGTCACGATCCTTTTATCCTCAGGGTAAAGCTGATCCCATTGATGCTTAGTAATGGGTCTTGTATTATTAGGATCCTTCAACCGTTTAAGTTTGTGTTTGACATATTTTAATGCTAACTGGAATGTTATATGCCTTTTAGTTGATAATAGTTGTAAAGCATATTTACAAAATGGAATTGCTTTGTGACCAATCAGAAGGACAATGCGCATGAAATTCAAATGTTCAGCTGGAGGCCTACACGCCAATGTATCACTGCCTACAAACAAAAATGAGATGCGAATTGAAACAAAGCTGGGTTAAAATTCGAATTATTTTTCCTATCAGAATATCTTGAAAATTTAAAATTCAAATTAATTTTATCACTGTATACTCATCAAAATATGTGGCCTTATGCCCCAGACTGGAAGAAGAAGATAAGTAAGTAAGTAAGTAAGTAAGTAAGTTAATATAACTGTAATCAAATAACATATATTACAAGGCTTGAAAGATTTTGAATGTGTCACTTTTAAATATTCACCAAAAAAGTGATTACTTAGCGTTTCAAGATGTGCTTAGAAATGTTTAATGTGATAGGCGTTTTCATTGAAATTGTTTATTGAACATGTCAATAGATTTACATACCTGATCCAGTGCAGTGACCTGATGTCAATTTTCTACTGATTCCCTCTGTAGAATAGAAAAATAAATCCTACTTCTTTTAAATTGTTTAAATATATGCCCAATTATTTTATTAATTTATACCTACTTCAAGCTTCTTACATTTCTTGCTTCTTATCAAATAAATCATATACCTACATAGGCAAAAGCTTAAGATAATTATAAGAAAAATTATGAATTTTAGTCTAGATATCAGGATAAAGAAGTAATAATTGGGCGTGTTGCTTCTCCACTGTGCTACCTTTTTAGTTAAATATTCCAAGAAAAATATCATATCAACTATCTAACATACCCTTCTTGTATCTTTCAGCAATATTGTCACTTTGAGTCAAAGTTGGACTGCCCTGTGACATTGTCTCTTTCCTTTTTCTTCTGAAAATATTTTGAGTAGTCTCAGCTAGCACATCTTGATCATACCACCTTGTTGTGATTTCATCAATTTTGTGCATTTTATCTTGAGTGGGTACCATCGTGTGGTATAGGTTAATGTCATATTCTGTGATCTTGAATGTTGGAACTTCAATGCTCACACTGAGAAGAGCACTTTTCATAGCCTTGTAGCATTTATAAAATTCGATTTGAGAAAGTTCAGCCCCTTTGGTATCGCCTAATAATTTCTTCATTGACCTAATTTGGGTAAGAGCCCCTTCTAAACTGTTGACAACTGGAGTAGGAGAGTTCATCCATAATGTTCCAAGTTCTTTTAAACCACAAATATTCTCTAGTAGGGCAAAGCATAGAGCTATGTCCACCATTTCTACTGAAACCTTATCTCGACTGCTAGGATAGAGAATGTTAAACTGTTCTATGATTATTTGATTTTCAGAGTTTTTAAGTCTTGATGACACATCAAAGTTTTGTAGGACCTCTTGAAATGAATTTGATCGATATCTTTTGAGTAAAAAATGCAGCAATGTTTTTTGACATGCTTCTGTTCCTCTTTCAAAGACTAGCATAACTAATCTTAAGTAATTTGTCTGTTCCAAGGAAGGGATATCTATTCTATATGCCATTGGCTGGTAACATGATTTTCTGGAATAAAACAAAAGTAATGTTCTATTCATTGAAATGAATGAGTGAGTAGTGGTCAATTTGAAAATATAGAAGCTTTCTGCAATATCAGACAGATAGAATAATTGTACCACTAAGATATGTATGTAGATAAATGTATGACATTTATCTGGGTATTTTATATGTCAGATGCTGATTTTGACATTGGTCCTCATATCTGTTGTCTCATTCAAATGACATAGAAGCCAAAGAAAAATATTTCTTTTAATACTGCTCAGATTTGAAACGGTGTAAGAGATTTATTTTACTCCCATTTTGGTGAATTGAAATCGAACTCAATTTACTCCCCCGGTGAACTGAATTGATTTCAATTAACTGGGGGGAAGTAATCTGAGTTTGATTTCAATTTACCCCCTTGTTTTCAAATTACCCCCCGGTAAATTAAAATTCTGGGGGGGGAGTAATCTGAGTTCGATTTTCGCCCTTTTTTCTATTACATTTTGAGAGACAAGAAAGGGAAGCACCTTCTGATCTTTTGATATATTATGCTTATACATTATAGTAAATGTCTGTACACGTTTTGAAGATTGTGGTAGTTGGACCTATTGAGATATTCACCTTGCAAAATGTAGCTCGGCAATTAAATATTGCCTTTTTTCATATATTTGACTAAAATTTATCTCAACATTCTTTATTCTAAATTATAGCTAGATAGTGTCACCAGATCCATCTGATCAAAGTCTACATTTACACCTGAAAGAAAAATAAAATACCAAAATTTGTTCAGTCTGTAGAGTTTTAAATTTTGTTAATTTTGATTTTTTTTCGATTTTGGGGTACCCCATCATTAAATGTTTTATTAAACAAAACGTTTGCAAGCCATGAATGATCTAAGTCCTTCAATATATGGGTAGGTAGTTGTTTTACAAGTACAAACAAATTGAAAACAAAATATGTAAAATTTGAATGTTTGGTGAAGTCATGTGTGAGAAAATTTAAGGTACAACAAGTAACACAGTTTTGGTGAAAATAAGCAAAATTAGCATTCTTTAAAGCATGAGCATACATTTACTATTGCTTTAAATGTCAATATCATTACATATTTTGAATAATTTACCTCTGATTGATAAGAAAAAGCAATCTAAAGGATATTTTTGTGAGATACTGTGAATGTAGGGATCTCTACAATTAGGCTAAAAAAAGCAAAAATGCATGTTTTTCCTGGCGTGCAAACACCTATATTTCAAAAATTGTCAAAAAGTATTTATTGTTGGTAACTCATATTTTGCAAGGCTTCCCAACTTGATTGGAAGTTGATATGTTGCAAATTTTATCAAAATCAATTTTGTCAACTGGAAGGCACCTGGAGACTTGAAAGTTTATTTCCAAAATTATTGTATTTTAGCTACTTTCAGTGGTCCGAAACCTTGGCTATATAATTGTTTTCTCTATAATACATGATTATGTCTACTGTTCAACTTACTTCTCACATGAGAATGTACTACACCAATCAACATGTCACATTGCAATTAGCACCTAATTGCGTCAACCCGTTTTCTATTCTCATTTTGTGTCATGTATTCGTCACCTTTTCACACCTTTTGTGAACACTTTAATACTGCACACTTTTCCTAAAATTTCATGAATTCTCTTCTTCGGGTAGGTAGATGATAGATGAAACGATTATCATAAGTTTTAAGATCATCTTAGCGAGGTAGGGAGGTGGGTAATTTGAAAATGAAGGGAGTAATTTGAAAGTAGAGTCTCAGTTTAACCGGGGAGTAAATTGAGTATGATTTCAATTTACCGGGGAATAATTTGAAATGGGGAGTAAAATAAATCTCTTACACCGGGTCCTTTTACATAGAAAACCAATATTACATGCCACAGTGGCACTACTCTATGCAATTGGCCATTAAAATTCCTATATATTAAAAGAAATTCAGTCAAATATATTGGATTTCTATTAATAAGGCGAATTATCTCATAACCCATTGCAAGAAATCACTTATAAAGAGTGCTTTGATTAAGTACGCCTGTCATGAGATAGGGAGAAATGATGAATAAGTTGTACCTTGTTCCATCTGAATTAGGATCCGTCTGACTGAATCCACTATCCTGTTGATACCAATCCTCTACTACATCGATTAGTTGACTCTCTAATTGGTTGCATATTTCCACTTTCTTGTATTCAGTAAGGTCTTCCAAACGCACTGACCAATATTCATCAGGGAGGGAACTTTCGATAGTCAATATTGCTCTGACGACTGAATTAAAGTATTTTTCAAAATATTTTCCAGAAATAGTCTCATCGTCTTCAAGAGCTAATCTTCTGCTCATAAATTTCAACTGTGCAATGCCACCTCCTAAAGTAGTGTCATCACTGTAAGGTTCTTGATTCCAACCCTCTTTAGGTGCCTCTATGTCACAAATGTTACAAATAAGAATATAAGCAGTTGTCAAATTTATTTTGTCTGATTCGATTCCAGCCTTGAAACAGAGATCTAATTGCTCACGTGTAAGAATACAAGTCAGAAGTGCTTCGTTTTTTCTTAAGACTTCATGGAACGTTGTGACTTTGAATTTCGTGAATGAAAAGTGCAAAAGGCACTTTCTTATTGCTTCTGTTCCTACTTCATGAATTATTCTTACTAGCCGAAGATAATTTTTTGTTTCTTCCGATAAGGTGTCTTCTTCAGTGGCAGTGGCAGTGGCAGTGGCAGCTGAAAGAGGTTAAGTGGTTATGTTAAATTAAAAAAGCTTTTCTTTTTTACTTCATCTTTACTGAGGACCTGCGATAGACTAGCATCCTGTCTAGGGACCGAGAGCTTTCACTCCTCCTGGACAAGACAAGTTGTGCTACAGAAACTGGCCCTTGCCTGATGGGCTTAATTGGCTTGAGCATGGCTTTATTTTTTATGGTTGTAGCACCAAGGAAAAATAATACACATCTTCTACAATTATTTCACTTTATGTGCATGATATGAATTGACAGTAAGGTATTTATACAGATACGTACATGAGAAATTATTTTTAATATGGATAAAGTGATTTTGGTAAACTTGATATAATAAACCACTTGGATGTCTCGTCTTATGGTGTGAACCTATTTCAAACTTTAAATACATATATCTTATCAGATTTATCTTCACTAGAAACCAAAGTTTATCATAAAATCAATTATATTCACCAAGCTTTTCTTGTGATCGCCATGCATAATCAGCTTTCACAGTTACAGCTAAAAACAAAACACAAATACATAACTAACCCTATTTGTTTTTGTAGATCTATCAGTGATTATTAGGATTACAAGAAAGCATTAAAAAATATTGAGAAGAAGCTAAAATTCTTTTGGTTATAAACAGTAAAATATGCAGGGTAAAACAGCATTATAAAAAAAATTCTATGAAATAAATGGTTTAATCTTTTTTTTATCTATCTTTTTCTACAACAAACTAAAATCTAGATTATGTTTAAATATAATTTATGTACAATTGATTTACCCTTAAATGTCACTGGCTCATCCAACCTAACTCTGTCATCATCAGTTACTCCAACTACAGAAAATTTAATTGTTTTAAACTGGATCAAAAACATCTTCCATCGTTAGTGCATATCCATGCATGTTTAAATATAAAATGTTAAAAGTAAAGTATGATCGCAGGATTGAAGGTAAGTACATAAATGTTCAGAATATCATTATCAATGATAATCCGTCGTAGTTTTAGTTTATATCTCTTTTGTTTTCTACTATTTGCATGATCTGGATTTTGAGTTTTCGGTATACTCTTTGTAGGTAAATTATTTGTTTTAAAAATGGCACTATCTCTTATTAGGAATATTTTAGTATAATTGACCTACAATGAATACAGAGGAGTAGAAATTGAAACTGATTATTAAAAACATACCCAACAAAGTTGAAGCAAGTTCCAGTGTCTCCCCTTCCAGTTGTACAAGCTCACATTCCTTAATTGTTACCTTCACAAAGATATCATCTGGGTTACCATTTTCTTCATCTATCCTCTTCATATTTTCTGTGATATATATACCATTGAAAATTGTCGACATCCAACCGCATACCTCTCCTACTTTTGGGATTTCTTTATCTTGCAGGCAGTACAGGGTGATGATAAGGGAGCCATCTTTTGCAGTCGAAACATCCAAAACCATTTGCCTTTTAAGGAAAGCTATTTCAAGTGATTTAGCTCTTGGGTTTTCTTGGAGATATTCTTTTTTGAGAAAACTCTTTTCATTGTACAAATTTAGCAAACTTCTCTCATGCTAACAAAGTAAAAAAACCAAAACCCAAATCAATGTCAAATATAACAATTTACATGAGAGAATGACTTTATATGTGCAACATTACATAATTATGAAATAACCAAGTAGTATAAAATTTGCATTCTCATATTTTGAAATATCATCCCAGTCTTTAGTAGATACATATGATAAAGGGACTTACTTTTTGCAGTTGTGTCTTATATTCATGATGCTGTGGGACTCTTTCTTTACCTGTAGTGAAATTTTTTTTAAATACAAGAACAAATGTCCAAATGATCAGGTGAAATGATATGCATTTTTGATGATATATCGATAACAAACATGGAGTGGAGAGGTTGGTATTATATTGATGCAGTATGGGCCATATGATTTTGAAAATAAAACTTATGCTCACTTACATGGCTAACTTATTTCGAAGATTGAAAGGAGGTTAAAACATGCTGAATCTTACAGGTACAAATAGAGGCACTGATGAACGTAGATATTTTTTCACTAATTGCAATTGAAACAAAACAGGTGTCGCTACTTGTCTGGATAAGATTCACCCATTAATTAATCGTCAAAGGAAAATCGCAATACATTTTAGATATCTTCTGATATCATGGTAGTTAGAAGAACATAATACAAAGACTTCACCTTTTGTGATGCAGGCTTCGCTTAATACCATTTCAGCTTCTTCTTTTGTCTTTATTCTATATTTATCAATATCGCTGTACTTTTCCTCTATGCCAAGTTTCCTTGACACAAATGATATTGCTGTTTTGATTTTGTTGAAGTATAAGGTACAGTCATCCTCTGATATATTCACTGAAAATGCAACCCTATTTCTGCATAACTCAATGACAACAGCATGTGCCTCTACTCGATGGTCAAGCTCTCCTTTGATTGGCCAACCATCAGGTCCAAGTTTCACACGGGAATGCAAACCACTTACTTGTTTAGTTAAAAGCAACCTAACAAGTAAGGTTATATCAAAACTTTCAATATTTCCTGGTGAAGAAATATAGGGATAGTCATTTCCGTACAACAACCTCCACTGTGAGCTATTCAGTTTTTCTCTGTGTGCTCCTATTTCTTTCAATTTTTCCTTTATTCTTTGATTGTTTAAGACATCCGCAAAGCTTCGGGGTTCAGACGTTGGCATCCTTCTTTTGAAATAAGCAATGGAAACATTCTCTAATGCCTCTCTAAGAATCGACGTCCCAGGACCTATTAGCAAGGCATTCAGTAGGAAATAACGTTCCTGCCCGGTCATTTCTACTCCCAATTCAGCCATGGTTGCCTAAAATGCGCATTGGATTATTTTATATCCTAAATAGGGAAGATATTAACGATATAATATGGCTGACCTCTTTGAATATAAGGCTCCCACTAACATTGCACTTTCATATAATGTATAGTTGTTGTTAGATATATTCTTTGTAAGTTCAGTGAAGTTAGAACATACACAAGAATGAAGCCAACTTTAGTTTTGCCCTGTGTAATTTACAATGGGGCATGTACAGGGTGACTCGAAAAAAGTGAACCCTGATGAAATGTGAATAAATTGATTCTAAAGTTCTGATTTTTCATATTTGTAAAGACAGATACATTTGTAGTTCATTAGAATAAAGTGGGTATGTTTTCAAAGTTGTGCGTACGTTAAATAACGACCCTTTTAGCAATGTGCATTTTACCTTGCTATCACAACATCAACAAGGTAAACTAACTTTATGAAACTGTTTTCGAGATGTTTTGAACCCAAAGTGGCAAACCTTTGCTGTAGAATCTTAATGTTTTAATATTTTTTAATATTTCAAAGCCTTTAAGTTTCGATATAAGAACAATTCAATTGCATATTGATTTAAATATAAGTGCTGTAACTCAATCATGGTGAGTATTGAACGCTATATCAGTATATGGTGGTGATTCGGAAGTTTTGGAATAAGCAGAGGTTTCAACAAGATTGAGGAACTCCACGCATGTTCAATATTTCACTCCAGTCGCGGCTACAAAAAATTAGAGACCGAGTCAGGCTTCACAGTCAAAAAATGTACATCGAATGGGCGATAAATTCTCCAGAGCTATCCCCCCCCCCCCCCCTGACTTCTACCTGAAGGGATAGGGTGTATAAGAACAATTGACCAGTTAAAGGAAAAAATTACAACAAAGGTTAGATAAATCTAGCACGAGGCGTGTGTAGGGGTGAATGACAAATTTGCCCAATGTGCGTGTCTGCTTGCAACTCGATAGTGTACATTTGGAGCATGATTTATAATGCGTCATAGAATAAAAGTAAAGCCTTGGATTTTACTGAAATTTTGTACACATATTATTGCAGTCAAACGTGTTAAATCAGAGCAATAACAAAATCAAATTTTATGTAAAATTGAAGATGTGACAAACATTTTTATGAGGTTCACTTTTTTAGACACCCTGTATAAGCTGAACAGGGACTACTTGTTAAGCTTGGAAACAATAGATTATCCCCTTTATTATCCCTCTGGGGTCTTGTCGATGGTGTCAAACAATTAGGAGTGTATCTCAAATTTTCGTAAGTCATCTTACTTATGACAATTTGCAATTGATAAACATATTCGGATTAACGTTTATTCAATTAAGTTTAATGTTATCAGCTGGTAATGATATTGTACATGTATACTTAGTGTTCTTTGCATGATGATATGAGAACATTTATAAGCTAGACAAAAGTGATAAGTTGTGATCAACTATTTACATTTATAGCTACCCTGTTATCGTCTCCAACATGGGAACCACCCACTTACATTTTAAAATGCCTAGACTTTTTTCTATACCATTTGTTCATTGTTTTGAACGATACAGAACGCATGTTTAAATGAAATAAAAGTCAGTTTGAGAATTCATCTTTACAAATTATTCACTCACCTTATTCTTCAATATATCGCTGCTCTAACAGTAGACGGTACTGACATTTTCTAATGTATAGGAAGACATAATACCATTATATTTGCTATGGATCGATTTATCCTTTATAATTGTAATTCTGGCGGATCCAGAAACCTGCATTGGGGTGCGTATGTGGGATATATGACTCAATTCATCACAGTTTAAACACAGTGGAGGAGGGTTTGCCTTAAAAGTAATCATCCATTTATCATTTAAATATTCACGACATAATGCATGAACATTTCAGAATGTGCCTGATTTAGTCTGATGTTTCTGCTCCTATAGCAATGTTTAGTTGATAATTAAAACAATGTAATGAACATGATTAACATTTTAATTTGATATATTCACCCGAATAAAAATTGTGCCCCTAAACAATATTGTGGATCCGCCTTTGCCTACTTTAGATATGCATCTGTATACATCCGGTTTGCAACTACGTGACTGACTTTGTTTTCTAGATCATCTGATTTTAGTAGCCATTCACACTACTACATTCAGAGCAAAACTTTAGTAATCAAAATCCCTCATGTTTGAAAACAACGTGATATAGTAACCATGTAGACCTATTTAAGAATATCTTTTATCATGACACTGGCACAATATAACCATATTTGTCCTATTTTTCTTGTTCCAAATCTTTAAAAGGGGGGGGGGATAAATAATAATAAACCTATTGTAGCCCCTCAAAGATCATGATTATGCAACACCACATTTTCTGCATAACGCTAGGATACTGATAAAACCTATCAGTTACTTTATTTGCATTGCATGGATCGAGGAGACAACTGAAATTAGATGAATATTTATTGAAAAATTGCCTCTGATCCCCTCTTGAGACCCTATTAATAGATGAAACGTCGTATTGATTGTTTATACATTTTTGGTTGTAGAATAAAAGAAAAAAAGACACATTTTTTTTTCATCAATTATTAACCTGATTAAACTTTTCCAAGAAAAACACTTATTGTTTCAGTCCTATCATTAAATTGTCGTTTCAATATTGATATGTAGATTTATGTATGAGATAATCTCAGTATAAAGGATTCACTTGGTGTCTAACTTAAATATTTGGCAAAGTAAGTAAACAATTTCAAGTATGAAAGTTAGATTAGAACGTCATAAAAGTACGTATTTATCTTCATAACGTTAGATTTATTTGCAAAAAAAAAGATAGTACAAGTGGCAGGTATTATTAAAAACTAAACAACAGAGATGGTTTATAATAGGATAGGAGATATTTCACTTGATAAGTAGGCTTTCACTAATCTCAAGTTTGGGTGTGAGTGTAATTTAGATAATTATGTGATAGTCCATTGGATTAGAATTAAAATGACTGTCATCAAGCAATCTAAAAGATCTTTGTTTTACTTCATACTGCAACATTTATGTCCCAAATAGTCATTTTAAATGAAAAATGATAGTAAACATTTTTGGCTTATTGGCATACCGTAGCTACTCAATCATATTATTTACCTTCATGGCACATATCATAAAAGCACATAAAAAAAGTCGACCCCAAAAACATTGTTGTGGAATCAACTTCTACAATTTGGAAAATACTACATAAAACAACAAGAACATAATTTAAAAAAAAATGTTTATAGTTTTGACATCATGGTTGTTTAAAACTATAATGTATCAATTTATCAACAAATTATGATTGTTTAAGGTCACCAAAGTGGGCTGAAAATTAATTACTTTCAAAATGGTGGCTCTTTACAGGGACTTCAAATAGCCATATCATTATTTTCAGAAAAGCTAAAGGAATTCAAAGACACAATACTATAACTATACATGTAGACATGTTTTGAAAGACGAAGCTTTTGATTTGAAAATTGTAGCAGTTGATGTACTGTGAAAAAAGATAACAACATGTTGCGTATTGTATATTTTGGTGATTATTATGTCAATTTTAAAATTAAAATTGCAGTGAGTAATATTGTAGCTAGGTATGCCATTCAGCCAAAGATATATATTTCCATTGCAATAGATTTAGTTAAAAAATGTAATTGGGTTATGTTATAACCTTGTACATAGGAAAACTCTTTAGACCCCCATGTGTCCTTAAAATAAGTTTTCTTTTCTATATTCAGTGTTTACGACAGCAGTAAACTATTATGACGAATTTATGTTTGCTGATAAATTAATGGTCCTCCAAGTGAGATAAAAATGTCTATAAATAATAAATAAATATCTATTTTCCATTGTCTTTCATATACTTTTACTCATTCTTAAGTCGTTTGAACTTGGTATAGTTTGACTATTGGAAGATAAAATGTCTGGTTAAAGCTATCGTAAGTCTTATTCTTGGGTCTTTTTGTATGACTGCATTTTTCTCCTGCCTTTTGATATGTTTGATCTTTTAAAATGTATTTATATTATACATTATATTACTTTTTCTTTTTCATCCTTGAGTCAACAAATGGGCACTATAAGGGGAATGGCAGAGCAATATAAATAGAAACTGACAATATTTGTAAGGAAGAAAATATTAAAAAACATCGCATGACTTTTTGTTTCGCTTGGAAAAAGAAGGTTTATTTTGAAATTCATGTACATGTTTTCAATTTAGTCTCCATAACGATACCTCCATAACAAATTTGAGAATACAATTCTGAAATATAAAAAAACATTATCAAAATCATTATTAAAAAGCGTTGATAATGAAATGATAAAGTATAATAGTTTTCTTTATCAAACGTTTGAAGAAAGTTTCTGCTTTCACAATGACATAACAGAGTTTTTCTCATCACATTTTAAGGCAGAGACATTGACAACCAAATTAGAAATATCTATTTTCATTATTTGATTTATTCTTGAAAACAGACATGTATGTACAAATAATTATCAAATTGTCATCATAAAAGATAAACAACACAATTTTTTTTAGAAATATATTTCCTTAAACATATAAGAATTCTCCTTAAACAAAAAGTTCTGTTAACTTTTCATGTCACATAGTACTATTACCTTAGGCATCATTTTTAATAAAATTATGGTCAATGGTTACATGACATATCGTTTAGAAACTCTTTTTGAATTATATAATTTGTTTCCTAAACAGAAGGTATCACTGAAATCATATCTTTAAAACTCTTGCTAAAACAAGTTAGGGCGTACCTGAGAGTGTATATCTGAGTGTGCTTGACACTTACACTTAACCCTGGTCATAAAAGAACACTTAACTTGATAAATTATTTTCATTTGATATAGAAACAGATAAGTGTGTCTGTCTCTAGGAATGATTTTGAAAGACTACATAAATACAAAAATATACTAAAACAATTCAATATCATAATTAAAATTAAGTTACAAAAATAGTTGGTTTTCATGATGACAAACATATTGGGGTTTTATCTTTAAAGCACTTCACTTCAATTTTTTAGTACACCAAAGACATCAAAGCAAACCATTTTATCATTGAACAAACTATCAAAAGCAGATCTCAACAGGACATTCATTTGATTGGATTAGATACTTGACATGGAGAGTGTAAATAATTGACTCACTGTTAAGAGACCTCTATCAGATTACAACATGGAATATATAACTATCACCTATTATTGATAACTGCATGGTTCATACCATTGGTCTACTGCATCTATGAGTTTGCATTCCAGTTGACTGGATATTTCCATGTTTTGGTACTTCATGAGATCTTCTTGGGAAAATGTGCAATTGGAAAGATGACTTCCTATGTTCTGTATTGACCTGACTACTGTTTTGTAATCATTTTCGAAATCTTGCTTATCTATGCTCTCTGTTTGTGAGTTAGCCAGTTTCAAACTCATGTGCCTTAGTCTTGCAAGGGAGCCTCCAAGAGAATCGTCATTATAAAGAGGCTCTTTATCCCATCCCTCTTTAGGTTCCTCTATATCAGAACTCTTACAAATATTTTGAAAAGCAGTTTTTAGATCGATCTTATCTAGTGTCAGGCCATTTTTAGTTGAAAACTGCAAAATACATGCCTGTATCGCTTTACTCCCCAACTCATTGACCAACATGGCAAGGCGAAGGAAGTTTTTGGTCTCTTCCAATAAAGAATCTTCTCCAATGGCACTTAAATGAACTAAAATAGAGATATTTTCATTTGAGAAACCAAACTACTTTATTTTTTTAAGAAGTCTCATTTATTGTATTTGAATTATTTGTGTATGGATCATCAGTTTATAAATTTATTAAGTGTTGGAAAAAAATCGAACTAAATACGTTTTCTCTATGAACTATATATTTCATTACCATCATGTCAGCAGTTAATTTTTTGAAAATCTTGAAATGTACTAATGTAAAAGCCTTAAAAGCATTAAAAGCTTTAAAAGCCAAAAAGTAGGATTTTTGTACCTTTTATTTCTTTTGAGTGCCAGGCATACTCAGCTCTCACAGTGATTGCTGAAGATGAAATAGAAAAGCAGTATCACAACTGTATGTAACTTCATAACAAGCTTATGTATACATGGCATGAATTAACAAATCTATAATTATGTCATATAGTTTTTCCTTGAATTTGTCATGTTACACTTAATTGCATCAGCCTTTTCTGCTATAAAATAGAAATTATAAACCACTTTGACAGCAGTTTCGGACAAATATTTATTTATATATATATATACTACAATAATGTCACTTTAAAAAATTTAAAAAAGCTTACAACAAAATGGTGTATATTACAATAAAGCAAAATGATGATTTGTTATTTAATACTATTGAAAATTTGTATCTAAATTTAATCATTCTCTGTAATTTACCTTTAAATGTTACTGATTCATCTAACATCACTCCATCATCTGTCAGAAAAATAGAGATAACGAAAACATGTAGAAGTATAAAGAAAAGTTATGCAGAAGGAACATTTTGAAAAAAAGAAAGAATATTAATTCTAAATAAAAACAAAGCTACCTAATAATGGTGACGCAAATTTTAGTTTTTCTCCTTCCAGCTCAACCATTTCAATTTTCTCAATTGTGACCTTCACAAATATATCATTAGGGGTTCCATTTTCTACATCTATCTTCTTCATATTCTTTGTAACAAAGATTTCATTGAAAATTGGCGACATCCAAGGGCATACGTCTCCTAATTCAGGAATTTCTCTACCCTGCAGACAATACAGGGTTAGATTTAGACAGCCATCTGTTGCAGTCCTAGCGTCAGGTAGCATTCCCCTCTCCAATAGAGTAGCTTTGAGTGTTTCTCTTGCCCCTTTCTCTGCCATAAGGTATTCTCTGTTGAGCAAACCTTTTTCATGATACATATCAACCACTCGTTTTTTATTCTACAAAATGTAAATTAAGGGGTGATAACTCATTCATTAACTTCATAGGAATAGTGGAGACTACACTACAATCGACACTTGACCGAAGGATATAGTTTATAGTACTCACACTCTATTTTACAGAATATTGTTCTTGATACTTTACAACCATTTGAGCCCTTATAACCAATGCGATTAATGAAAAGACTTGATGCAATATTTTAGAAAATGTTCAAATGATAAATAAACCAACTTACTCTTTGTTTTTCATTCTCCATTATTTGAGTGCCTGAAATTAATGAATATGAAATTGGATTAAATTAGATGTCTATCATCTTGCATGTGATGACTTTACACATGCAAAGGGCAAGGAATCAGCCCTAACAAATGAAACGCGACTCTGGAGGCCTTGTGTTTTACATTATTTCTGCTATTGTAAGACTTACCCTGCACCTTGATTGCCTCTTTTAAGATATCCTCAACCACCTCTTCTATTGTCTTTTTTCTTTCTTCTATTGTCTTCATCAGCTCTTCTAATGTCTTTATTCTGTATTTATCAATATTGCTATACTTTTCCTCTATGCCAAGTTTCCTTGACACAAATGATATTGCTGTTTTGATTTTGTCAAAGTATTCAGTAAATTCGTCTTCTGATATATTTCTTGAATGTACAACTTTATTTCTGCATGTCTGGATGACAACAGCATGTGCCTCTACTCTGTGTTCAAGCTCTCCTCTGATTGGCCAACCATCAGTTCGGTGTACACGAGAATGCAAACCACTTACTTGTTTGGTTAAAAGCAACCTAACAAGTAAGGTTATATCAAAACTTTCAATATTTCCTGGTGCAGTAGTATAAGGATAACTATCGCAATACAAAAGATTCCACTGGGAATCTTGTGGGTTTCCTTCTTTAAATAAATCTTTAAGTTTTTCTTTAACCCTCCCTTTTCTTAATATGTCTTTGAAATTTTGTGGTTTGGAATTTGGTAGCCTCTTTTTAAGATAAGAAATGGAATAAGTATTCAATGCCTCCTCAAGGATCGACGTTCCAGGACCTCTGAGCAGCATATCCAGGCGAAGATATCTTTCCTCCGCTGGGATGTCTTTTCCACCTACAGCCATGTTTAACCGATAGGTGCTTGAAAAGTGTCCGTTGGCTATAAAGAAACAAACAAATTAAAAACACAACAATGATGTTATGGAATTAATAAATCATGAAACAATAAGAAACGAAAAATTAAGATTTTGATTTGATCTTTAGATTTAGATTACCTCATAAAACGTCATGTGTCTTCACTTACATGATGCAATCGTTTTACTTTTTACATATTTGCCATACTGAACAAAAAAAGAAACCCATAACCATTTTCTTTGGCAATATATTAACAACTGCTCTTTAAAAAGATACATTTTTTTTTGATATACATTACATTCACAATTTTCTACAATATTGAAAAGTTGTGGCAAAAAAAATGCGAAAGAAAAGAGAGGAAAAAGTATTCCAGGGGGGTCACATTATTGAACATTTTCTGAACCAAAATACATAACAACTTCTTCAGATTTATTCTAAATGATACCAT
>JAVSBT010467095.1:0-22646 GCA_033118115.1 Pharyngocirrus eroticus
GATTTAAACTTCGAAGTGAAGCCTCATTTTCAACTCGTAAAAGAAACGTTTATATTTAGGTCAGGCTAAGTCATCTCGTAACCAAAAACGAGATTGTTAAGTCAAACATAGTAGAGTCAGACATCTCGACTGTTTAAGTCGTCAATTGAAACGCAACCTAAACACAAACTTAGTTAAGCCTAATTCACCTGACTTAAAGGCTCAGTTAGGTCAATATTTAAGTCGACAATTGAAACTGGCCCCGGGTTTATATTTTCTTGAGTTATGTGTCCTGTTGTACACAATGTTGTAAATGATGTTATAACACATTTGGTGACCACTATTTCTTTTGTTCTTTTGGTATTGATTGCCTACATTTATCCAAATAAGTGACAAATTGACTTTAAAAAGAAAATGATTTGACATGACGAACCCAAGGGCAGGGAGGTTGAAAACGTTTTTAAATGTCAATAATTAGAATTGGTACTTTTAATACAAACATATCTCGTACAACAAAGAAATGATCATGAAATGAATCAAAACATATGTTATAAGATGTAAATATCGACAGTCTAGAGCAAAAATGGCCTAAGTATTTGTTGACGTTCTTAGATAATCTACAAAAAACGTCAGTACCTAAATAGACATTTTGATAATATAAAAGGACGATATCGAAGAAAAATAATATCAAGATACACAAAAAGTAAAATAAAGTAGTTCTAAGGATGATTTTGATGTTTTTGGCAAACTGAAACTTTTGGGATCCTTTGTTTCATTACATGTAATGACTGTACTAAAATATCAAGAAATCCTAGAAAAAAATCAAATATCATTATGATATCTAGATAGAAAGGTGGCCAGTACAATTGTGCATAGGATGGCAGAATTAACCCTTTTTTGCCAAAAAAAATGACTTAGGCCATTTTTGCATTTAGACTGTCGATATTATAAGATTCTAATTTTAAAACTGCTACAAACGGATTAAGCAAATAATACCACATTTAACATTCCAAAAATTGACAAAAACAAGTGTATACCTTGATCATGCAGTAGTAATTATAATGACACTTTAAGATATTATCTATAGCATATCACAAGTAGAGTAATGATTCTGATAGGTAGCTGGGGCGTAACAACAATCCTGACATTTACCGAAACTCTTGTGTTTTGGTGTCTTACCTTGGATTCATCTGAGTGGGATTTTCTTGTTCAACTGTGCATGGGCTCTCATAATGATGAACACTCTCTGGCCTCGCTTCATTTCTAGTATAACCTTCATATTGATCTTGGATATATCTAGAATTGTCTCTACTGTGTGGTTCAGTGTCGTTTCTAGAGCTACTCTGATTACTCGCAGTTCCTTGTTCATCATTGTTTGGGATTTCATAATAGATCTCACTCTTCGGCCTGGTTTCACTTCTGATATCCAATTCAGACTGATTTTGGTAACTATTATTCTTCTCTCGGTCTTGTTGTTCAGTGTTGATCATAGGGTTGGGATTGGGATTATCTTGCTGGTTACTAATTGGGATCTCATAGTAGACATCGCTCTCTTGTCTGTTTTTATTCTTGATATTCAGTCCAGGCTGATTTTGGTAATGTCTAGTATTCATTGTGTCTCAATTTCTTATCCTGATGTCCTATTTTGTCTTTTTTTTCCTGTTAGTAAAAGTAAAGGTATGATAACTATATATTGTACAGTGTATTTATTTATGATGGCCCAACATCAATGTTTTATACTAATTTTGAAACTACTGTAATCTTTGTCAATCTGATCTAATATGACATTGTCGACTGAACGATTTGCTCAATTTTACATGGTATCGGATTGACAAGGAACACAGCAGTGACTGGTAGCTTGTAGAGAGAGTAACATTCTAAACCAGACATGTTTCAAAAATTAATATAGACCAAATCACTAGTTAGATGAATTTGTATAAGAGTAACATCATTCTACTAAGATCTTATATAATTATTAAATTTGATGTTGATAACCATCATCATATAACATAGTATAAATAAAGAAATAGACAATGATAAAGTTTGGTTTGACATTTGGTTGTGAATATTGAATAATCCTTTAAAGTCCTTTTACTCCTGATTGTTTTTGAAGAACTAGGATAAAAAGTGTATAGATTGAATCTAAATAATAATATCAATATTAATAATAGCCTTATTTTAAGAGGGTTGCCCTCTTTCATTATCATTCCATTCAAAATAGAATGATGATGTAATTTTATAGGCTTGTTGATCTGAGTCAAAGTAGATAACTCGCTAGTTTAGCTTATTCTATTTTGCTTTTTATTCCCTCTAAATACAACATATCTAGTGTCAAGGCTTAGATACTTCCACACTTGTGAAGAATATTATGATTAGAAATCTACTACACAAAACTGCATAGAAAATTGAAAAATAAATACCTTTATTACTTGTCCAACAAGTTTCGAGCAGATATTTTGCTGTATTGTATTCGAACAACCAGGAAGATACTTTAAGAAAAGTATCAGGTATAATTATGGTAAACTGTTTCACAGTAAGACCTTTCAATGTGGCTAATAATGTCCCCCTTCTCCCTCAATGCTCACTGCAACATGACACTGTACAGCAACAAATATTTCATCGACAGATAATCAAAAATATTATTCAAATCACATTCTTCATGTTCAGCATCTCAGAAGTTTCATTATTTCAGCTCATCCGTATGGAAAAATGGTTCAGTTACACTGAATTTGCCTCAAATAAAATGTATTTGTTTTGGGGTTTTTTTTAACTTTATAGGTGACTTTATAAACCATTGTTATATTCTTGCTACCGTTGAAAATACTGCTTGTGAAATAACTTACTAGAACAGTCTTTAAGAATCAGATAAACCTTATGAATAGTTTAGAAAATTACATGTTACAGTTCAATGATTTAAATCCCATTATAAATCTGATAAATTTTGTAATTCTCTGGAATGCGTATGTGGCTGTAATTTTGGCTACATAATTATAGTACGGCGATACATAATGCTAAAGAAAGGCATATAAATTCTGAAGTTAATAAATATATGATAATTATGTTGACTTACGTTTAAATTTTCTAAACTGTCAAACCATGAGCGTATATGTTTTAAACACAGAGCCTATTATCTTGCTTTATCTAAATATAACAACGACAATGATAACATTAATACAGATTGAAATGAAAGTAATGAAACAAAACGTTTCTCACTTAAAAAAAGAATATAAATATAATCTCACACAAAAATAATTCATAGTGATTCTAACTTCAACTTCATAACACATTTAATAAGCAAACAGTGGTCAAAACAAAACTCGAAGCGACAGAATTACACCTCCGCCATATTGAAAAACCCACAACGAAAATAACGTAACCGGATATACGAGTTAATGCTTTTAAGCACCATTATGCCACCGATTCTAGTAACTCGAGTTACGACAATACGTCCTTAGTGTCTAGTGTTTTTTTAACGTAACTCATTGTTTTAAAGCTTTTTCTCAGCCGTTTTGCATTGAATTAAGAAATAAATATAAAACTGTGAAACTAGATAGCCACTTTATTGTTATCAATCGCAAAAAATATTGGTAGAATAGTATTTATTAATAAAAACAGTTTTTTGTCTCTCCTGAACAATTGCAAAATACGACTTACGTGGTTATAGTCCTAGGGGGTCGATATATAGCCACAAATTGAGGGGGGTTTTCGAGAAAAAAAATCATTGGTTGATTTTACAATTATTCCATTTTCTTAACGAGTACATAAAAAAAATATAAACATTTCAATAAACTACTCTTGTACACATACAATGCTTTTCAATATTGAAAACTTGCACAAATATTTAAAAAAATCCCTTTTTAGCATTAGGCCCAATTTACTTCATAAGTGGGTATCATAGTTAATTCATTAGTAAAATCTGCACATTAGTTGACCTCAATTTTTTATCAAAACTGGTCAAATATCTAAGTCAAGGTCAAAAGGTGTAATGCTTCTCAACACAAAAAGTGAAATTTTAATGTGTTTAATGCAAAATGTGCAGATTTTACAACATTATTAACTCTGATATCCACTTTGGAAGTAAATTGGGCTAAAGACTATTTTTTATTAAATATTTGTGTCAATGTTGGCAAGCATTTTGTGTGTACAAAAGTATTTTCTTTTTTAAATGTTCTAGTTAAGAAAATGGAATGATTGTAAAGTCGACTAATGAAAAAAAAAACTATTTGTAGCTCATTTTTAAACTTCATAGTTTCTATGTAAAAAGACATACCTTCAAGATTAAAGATGCAGAATAGTCTTCTCCACAATAACTACAGCTTTTTATGACCAATTCTCCTCTATGAAATCTTGCGTAACTCTTAATGTTGCTATTGTTAACATATAACAACCATAGATTTCACAACTTTATGATATCTTACAGACATAATATGCCTTTTTGAAATAAATTATGGAAGAAAAAGTGACCAAGTTTCCTTTAAAATTGTTAGTGCCTTGAAGTAATATGAGGTTATACCAATTTTAAAAAGGATTTCATTTTTGTTTTGTTAACCAAATTGTATTTTTAATTTCTTGCTACGTATTTCATTCATAATTTTCAACCGTCGATCATAAGTTGACACAGTCCTAATATTCAGATGAGGTTACATTTATCCAATGAACTTAGTTTAACATTGTTTATGAATGCTCATTCCTTTGATTCTTCAAAAGATTATATACAATTCTGAATGTCTGAAGGAATAGAATTATACAAATACTAACTTAATGGCCTTCTTCTAGTGTGGATACAGTTTAACTGCATTCCAGCGGAAACAATATAAATGTGGACCCATGTCATGAATTCTAGCTGCATGGCACGTGATAGAACACAGATGACAATGGCCAAAAACAGCTATCTGTCTCTCATTCTCAAAAGCTGAATGGGATAGCCTCTACAAATAAGATTTCAGATATAACTGTCAATAAGTCATTTTTTTGTTTTTTATGTATATTCATCTGTGCATAAAAGATGATAGTAGAAGAATGCTAAACTTTATTAATGCACAACAATTTAAAAAGAACAAAGCTTTCATATCCATACCCGGATACTTGATAAGTATCCGTGACTGATATGAAAGCTTTGTTCTTTTTAAATTGTTGTGCATTGATAAAGTTTAGCATTCTGCTACTGTCAATAAGTCGATTATTTTTTCAGAATCACCAAGAAATCCGTTATACTGTTGTTAAAGAAGACAATGGTTTATGAGTTGCAGTATGAATCAAATTCTTTTGAAACACATGAAGCAGTGTACATCCAGATACTAAAGCATGCAAAGTTTTGGTCAACATTGAAAGCTGCACAAGGAAGCATGGCCAATATAGTTCGGAAAACCCAAGCTTTTGCTACTACAGAAGAAATGCTCACAGATCTAGGTCATGCAGTGAAAAACTTGCAATTGAGTCCAAGATTTTTCCAAGCTATGTACAAAGTAGTTAAAAAAAGAGGTGATGAAGTATTCAAAATGATGGCTGAATTTCACCTAGGAACAGATATGTCTCAGTGGGAAGGAATTTTTGATCTAGCAGACAGAACCTTTGGAGAAATGGAATCAAATGGGAAACAATTGAAGGTTCTCTTTAATCACTTTCTATCAGCCATAGACCAATGGGCACCAATGGGAGATTTAAATATTCTCAAACAGGAACTTAGTGGAAAAACTAACTTCAAAGAATCTACACAGTTGTTTTTCAAGCAGTCCTTTTCTAGCCAAGTATTCTGGGGAAGCCTTGGTGAATTCAGCGACATAGCAGTTGCTTTGTATGAATTGCAGAGCTTCAGAAGTTTCATTCCTTTCTGTAAACGTAAACTTGAAGCAGGGGATCTGCAGTCATATCTGGAAGAAAACAGAGAAGAGGTTACCCCCAGCAAGGATGAGGAAAAATCAATTGAGAACAGCAGCAGCACTCTTGATCTTGAAGTACTATTTGATGAGCCAGTTGCTATTGATGGCAATGTAATGGAAGAAAAAAGTGAGATTGAGCTAAAATATTCTTGCAAAGAAATAGCAACATTCCTGAGAGAAGTGTGTCTGCCTGAGTACAAAAAGAAACTTGAAGAGATTCTTATTGATGATGTTGATGTCCCAGTGTCAAAAATCCTGTACATCTTCTTGGATGTAAAACAGATCAAGGATGAAATGAAAAGAGCAATCAGATATCTCCGGACTCCTCCAATTGAAAAAAAGAAAGTTGCATTACAGAACTACATGATGTTTCCAAGCTTAAAAAACAATGTCACTAATCTTGAGAAAATAATTGAAGCATTTGGTATCAAACCAATGGATGATGATCCTGTATTGATTGCCATGAAAAGTTTTAACAGGTATTCACAAAAACAAAGTGAAGACATAACACTGTATGCAGTCAGTAATGTTGTTGTGGAACTACAGAAATTATTCCATGAAATGGAAGCTGGGGACACTTGGGAGTTAGTCACTGCATTATCACAATCAAGAACATTGCTGACTTTTCTCAAAGAGGTAGCAGATGAAGACGTAAGAAATTTGATTGATGCCTCAGAAGAACACTCTGAGCAACACATTCAAGTGTCAACAGTATCAGACCTCATACAGGTACACAGAACACTTTATCACATTCTTGCAGGAAAAGACCAACAATGTTTGTTGAATACTTTTTTTTCAAAGATATGCAAAATTGCTAACCCAGACAACAAAAGTAGACATACACCAAAAAATCTTGCTGGAAAAATAATAGGCTGTGCTGATAATGTCCACAATTTGAAGGCTCTTTACCAAAATGTTGCAAATCGTGGTGAACTTACAAAAGCTATTGTTATGAATTCACTCAACAAAGGAAGCTTGAAATTGGAAATAGATACAAGAATTAAAGAATGCTTGTTTGTCCTAACTTACAAGAATAATAAGATAGAAAGTGCCCATTCAATGCAAGAATTGTTTGACCTTAGAAGTAGAGCACTTTTGATTGCGAACTCAGAAAAAAATGAGAGCAAACAAGAAGTAGTTGAGGATGAACAAGTCCTGAAGCAGAGAAGAGTGGATATGAAGAAATTTGTAGAAATCATAGACAAGGCTACATTGATTGCTGATACTTGTACCCAGCTCCACCAAAGTGGACACTTCAACTACCAGAAATACAAAAAGGTTTTACCACATGGCAAAAATGTTACACAAGAAAAAAGGTTTGATGATCTGGAATCCACCATTTCCATCCTTGAAAAAGATCTACAATACTGGAAAAAAGCTCTTGAAGATGCTCGCAACAAGTATTATGTATTGAACTTCCTTTGGGGTGACCAACTTGCAAAGCTTAAACAGTGTTGTGACCAAAAACATTTGACAAAAGAAGTAAACAGTATTTTGAAGTACATCCACCCTGACATTGATGATGAGAGCCTTATCAATATATATCAGCAAACATCAAAGAGCAATGATTTAGATCTAGCTTTGGAGGACATTGGAGAGGCATTACATAAGGTTACTATGCCACTCAAGCCATTCTGCCGTGAAATCCATGACATCCAAACATTTCAAAATGTGGAGATGAAAATGAAAAAAGGAGAGCTCTATATTGCTCAGTTGGACCCTGGCAGTTCTCAGTTGATCCCAGTTATAACCATGCTGTATGCAGATACAGTCCAAAGGTGGCCAGAAGCAAGTCAGTTGTTGTTTTGTAATGAGGACACAGCTTGGGAAGAAGTAAAATTACTTCTGAACAGATGTTTACACAGCAAGAGAAAAACGGGTCTTCAGGAACTATTTTGCATTGCAAATGTGGAGCTGCTACCAAATGAAATGCAGTTCCAACTTGTTGAGCAGTTACAGAAGAGTTTGAGACAAGCAGAAGACACTTATCAAACTGATTTTTATCTGAGTTTGATTTGTCAGTCAGGTCCACATGATCCAATCATTGACCAGTTCTATAAACATGTCCATAGAGTCAATGCTCTTTCACCAGCTTCTATGGAAAAATTATTAAAGAATTGTTGGCCAGAGGTCTACATGGTTACATCCGATGTGCCCGGTCTTGGAAAATCAGAAACAATCAGATCTAATGCAGCATGCAAAAATATGAGTACTGCAACCTTGGAACTGTCAGGACCTCTCACCAGGGACAAACTTGTACAGATGGTAAACAAACTAAAAGTGAAGCGATTCCAGGTCCTTCACATTGATATAGGTGCTACACCTAATCCTGCACTACTGGATTCCTTTTTGTTTGAACTGATAGTAATCGGAATTGTTTCATCAGAGACATCCCTTGTGTGCTTGCCTACCAAGAATATTGCAGTGGAAGTTGCCAATTCTATCCAGCATGGCCTGAGAGATTCCTTGTCATTCCTACATTGCTTTAAACAAATCCATTTGAAGTGGGGGCACTATGAAGACTTCATCGTTAGCAAAGAACTGAATGATTCAACACAAGTTGTCTGTAAATACCTCCAAGCATTAGACACAGGACGCCTTGATGAAGAAAACATTTTTCTGAACCAAAAAGGCGCAGCAGGACCATTACCAGAAATAAAATGTCGACAGCTGTTGTCAAAGAATTTTGATCATGGGCAAGATATGTCCTTTAGCGTAGTGAATGTTTTCATGAATGTGATGGCAGATCAACTGAAAAAGATGTCAGCGAGCTATTATTTTAGGGTAGAAAATATTGAAGCAATGCTTGGGAAAAAGCAACCACAGCAAATAAGAACCATAATGGTAAATGCCCTAATGGAAATTTCTAAAGAATTTGCTTGCAGATCTGTCCAGTCCTGTCGATCCTCTCAAACAAAGGCTGTAAAAGATGATTGTGAAGCCATGGCAGACAGAATGAAAGGAATGATTCAGTGGGCAGATAGCAACCATTTGATGATTGTATTCCATGGACAAGATGCACAAACAGTATCAGCTTTGTACAGGGATGTAGCATCCGTTCCACCAGATGTTGTCAAACTTTTCAAGTCACAATTACAAAAAGATTTGGAAAAATATGAAAGCCTGAACCAAGAGAATCTCCAGACAAAAGTAGAAAGAGTTGCTAGGATGAACAATGAAGAATTTGACAGAAAAAACTTGGGAGAAATGAGAACAAGTTATGCCTTGACTCCTGATAATTTGCTGAAAATGGTTTTGATTAGTCTTAGAATCAAAGCAAGTGTTCCTGTGGTATTGATGGGAGAAACAGGATGTGGGAAGACAAGTCTGGTACGTTACCTTGCTGCCACATGTGAGGTAGAATTCTTTATATTTAACTTCCATGCAGGTGTGACAGCAGCAAAAATTGAAGAAAAGGCATTAGAAATTCATGAAAGGGCAAAGAATAATCCTAAACAACAATTTTGGATGTTTTTGGATGAGATCAACACATGCGACCATCTGGGTTTGCTGAATGAAATCATATGCCATCACTCTTGTAAAGGAAAAGCATTAGCAAGAAACTTGAAATTTGTAGCTGCATGCAACCCTTATAGACTTAGAGAAGAGACACAGATTCTAACAGCAGGTCTAAAAGGAAAAGTGACATCAGATCCACTGTCAAAATTGGTGTATCGTGTACACCCCTTACCAGAAGCAATGACAGACTATGTATGGGACTATGGTATACTGAGTGAAAATGATGAAAATGCCTACATTGAAAGAATGATGATGGATGTTTTTGCAAAATCGACCTATACTAGGGGTGATAGAGTTGTCAATGCTCTGATTTCATCCCAAAGATTTCTGCGTACAGTGGAAAAGACAGCTTGGTCTGTCAGCTTGCGAGATGTCCAAAGATGCAAAGTCCTAATGCTATGGTTTTATCAGATGTTGAAGGACAAAATGAAATATGCCTTGCATGGTTATTGCTACCCAGACACAGAATTTGTTGTAGTAGAAAGAGCAGTACTTCTTGCTCTTTGTCACTGCTACTATGCAAGACTACCACACAGTGATCAAAGAAAGCAATACATGGAATTGATAGCAAAAGAAATGTACCCTTCAGCAAATAATGAATATCTAGCAAATGAATTCAGTAAACTCCTCCGCCTGGAACAGATGGATTTGCTGAATAGGATGAAACTCCCAAGCGGCATTGCAAAGAATACAGCTTTGAGAGAAAACGTATTTGTCATCCTTGTATGCATATTGAACAAGATTCCTGTATTTGTTGTTGGAAAACCAGGATGCAGTAAATCATTATCCATGCAACTTCTGAAAAGTAACCTGAGAGGCCAGGATTCCCATGATGACTTTTTCAAAACTCTTCCACAACTTTATGTTGTGTCCTACCAAGGATCTGAGTCCTCTACTTCTGAAGGAATAGAAAAGGTTTTTGCGAAGGCTGAACAATACCTGAACCACAACAAGAATGAAAATGTCCTCCCTGTTGTCCTCCTAGATGAAGTTGGCTTAGCCGAAGTATCAAGATTCAACCCTTTGAAAGTATTGCATAACCTGTTGGAACCAGCAACAGGGAAAGTGCCAAATATTGCAGTTGTTGGAATATCAAACTGGGCATTAGATGCAGCAAAGATGAACAGAGCTATTCATTTGTCAAGACCTGATTTAGATGTTGAAGAATTGGTAGACACTGCTGTATCCATTGGCTCAGAATTTCAGAATGATCTCTCCCGTACTCAAAAAGATGAACAAAAAAAACTGTTCACAGCATTGGCAAAGGCCTACTTCCATTATCAGAAGAACCAAACAAAGAAAAACTTCCATGGGCTGAGAGATTATTACGCTCTTATCAAATTTGTCACAAAACATATGGGAGAAAACGAGGACACAGAAAAAGTTCAGATTATATTGAAAGGATTGCAGAGAAATTTTGGAGGAATCAGAGTTGGTATGAATGATATTGTAAAAACTTTTGAAATAGAAGTTAGGAAGGAATTTGAAAACTCTGTAGCATCCTTTGAAATAGAAGGATTTGACAGCTTCAACCAGAAAGCACAACAACTTATCAAAGATAATCTAGCAGACAAGTCTGCCAGATACCTAATGCTCATAACCAGTGGAGATTCTGCTGTTGGAATCCTAGAAAGAAATTTAAAAGATCAAAGTCATGAATATGAAGTGATGATGGGCAGCCAGTTTGAAGAGGATCAAACAGAAGATTACAGCTATAGAATACTGAGTCGTATTATTATCTGTATGGAAAGAGGTGTAGTGCTGATACTCAAAGATTTGGATCACATATATGGAAGTCTTTATGACTTACTTAATCAAAATTACACTCAATCTGGAAACAAAAAAAACTGCAGAGTAGCAATAGGCCCCTACAGTAATCCTGTCTGCCAAGTGCATGATGATTTCAGATGCATTGTGCTGATGGATGAAAAAAATGTTCACACAGCAGACCCTCCATTTCTAAACAGATTTGAAAAACAGTTCCTTCAAATCAAAGACGTAGTCAATCCATGGCAAAGGAAACTTGTTGACCGGCTTTATGATTGGAGCACGGATTTTGCAACTGTGGAACATCATCACTTCAAAAGAGAAGATTGTTTCCTTGGATTCCACAAGGATTTGATTCCTTCCCTTGTACTGGAATGTTCTCCTTCCAACATTGAGGACATTGAAGAAACAAAGATCCTTCGAGATTGTAAACACAAACTACAGAAACTTGCCACTCCTGATGCTATTTTGCGATTGACCTGCTCTCATTTGAAAGATAGCCAAAGAGAAGATGTTGAAGACATCATTAGGGATGGTTACTTTCAGAGGAAAATGCAGAGAAGTGTTAGTGATTGTGTACACAACGTCTATGAAGAGCATGGGTCAACAGAAGCATGTGCCGGGCTGAGACTTGTAATATACACTCACAGCAATGTTCACATTGATATTATGCAAGAACTAGGAACTGAATTCCCTGCTGAAGTGAAGAAACTAAGTGCCTACAAGTCAGAAAGACAGTTGACGAAAGATGTCAAATCATTTTGGTTTGAATCCCAGGCAAAGTTTCTCTTTTTACAATGCAAGCCATCTCTTGATGCGGATCATATCTTGCTGGCAAAATATCAGATAGAAAGCTGTGCCAGTAAGTACATGTTGGAAAATGGACAAGACAAGAATATTGTATTCATAATTCACATCGACAGACATGAAAAAGAAATCCAGGCAACATGGCAGTTCAACTATCTAAGTGGATGGCAGCTTGTTACAGTAGATATGCTTGAATCCAGTCCATATCCATTTGTTGCAATATTGGAAAGAAGTATGTTGGATATTCTTGACAGTAGTATTCTACCCCTGCAGAAAGTTGTAAAAAGCCAGATATTATGGGCATTTACTTGCATTAAATACAACAATGCCGTTGCTACTCATAATGTCAAGGAAATTTTGGAGAAAATTGAAGCTATTGCTGACTCAGAGGCAATAGTTTCCTGTCTGACAGCAGCAGTGAGAGTACAGATGGAACAGATGCAAGAGATGACAGAAAAGGGGGAGATGGGTCCTGACAGTTGGCAGGTGAAGGTTGCATGTAATACACAAGCCCTTGGTAATGCTTCTACATTTTGGAAGGCACTGTTGCACAGTGTTAGGGAGTCTGTCAAAACACCACTTGCAAAGTTAGTGTATGCCCTGGAGAAACATTATGTATGGCACAGCTTTCTTCAGGCAGAGGATGAAGACACCAGATTGTTATGGCAGAAGTGGGTACTGGATCCTAGAATCACGGACACGGATAGAATATTAGATCCAGATGGAGCTGAGTGCTATGAAATCAATGACCTGACACAGCCAGATCTGGGCTTCCCATTTGTTAAACACTTTGAAGGCAAATTAGCCAGTGTGAAAAAGATCTTTATGGAGGATGTATCAGAAATGAAGAAACAACCTGAATATCTAGATGATACTGGGATGTTGAGCAGTGATCATTTATGCCGTCAAATCACAAAATACAAGGAGTTCTTCTGTGATAAAGCCCAAGTTTTGCTGGAAGAGCAATATTTCAAAACACATATTGAAAGGTATTTGGAGGATTTGATATGGCTTACCTGCAAGACAACTAAAGCAACAATGGAGAAAGAGGTCATAGTTAATCTTGTTAAATGGATCCTGGAAGACAGAGTGGCCATTTCAAACATAGATATACAACTAGACAAGTTCATATTGTATCACATTGCTTTGTGGTACTTTGAGCCAATGATACAGCAAGTCTTACAGATGCTTGATGTTTGCATGGAAAACCTGCCATCAGCAAAAGATGTGCTTCGCAACTTTGTCGTGAAAAACTTTGAAGAAATACTTGTGACTAATGCAAAGAAAAGATTGCAACAAATTGATGAGAAAGAAAGTACTATGACAGCAGATGGCATGGACCAGACAGCGGAGCCTGAAAATGAAGATGAGAATATCACAAGTGAAAAAGAGCTTAACGGGACAGAGAAAAATGAACTAGGTTCAACTGAAAATGTGTCAGAGTTTGATCCATTAGCTGATAATGAGGCCAAGAAACTGCCAGCTTCTATTGAAACAGCAAGTTTGACTGATGTTCAGATGCAAGATCAACTTTCAAGTGAAAGTTCAAATGATGAAAATGACCTTGATGTTAACAAATCAAGCGATAGAGGTGCCACTAGTGTTGTTATAGAGCCAAACGTAGAAGGTAGTGAGAAAGAAGAAAAGATTTGCAACATCAAAGAGATCAATAAAGACAAAGATATAGATGTGAAATTAGCAAATGAAGAAACTGAAGAACAAAGTGATGAAGATATTGAAAATCCTGTAGATGATATATCAGAAAATGTACAAGACAACAATGAACAAGAATGTGGTATTGTACTTAAATCAGAAGAACTCTTGGTGGATTTTCTCTGTCACTTGATGTATCCAACAAAGGATGTATTGCAACAATGTGGCGGTGTTAGAGATTGGCAGTCCAAAATAAGCATCCTCCAATCATTTGCTAGCAGAGTGAGTTCTTATCCAACAGGTATTCACTTTCTCAGTCTGTGCAGTGATTTTGCTGCGAGTATCATATTACCGTTTGGTGTCAATGAAGAGAGACTTGTAAATCTGGGAAAGATAGGAATTGACCTAGGTGATGAGGTCATGTCAAGTATTGAGCTGCTTGAGTTTTTACATGGTGAAATGATCGAGTTGGTCACAGTTGATAAAGTTCCAAAAGCTATTGGTCAACAATACCTATGCATGTCAATGGGAAGACTCTTGGACCTGGACCCAGAAAATCCACTTTTACCAAACATTGTTCAGTTGGCAATAACTGGAAACATGCCGGATCCAAACCTCAGTTACTTTGGTACAGTTCTCCAAAAACTACTGTGGGGTGTTGGAGAAGATGCTGAACTTCTCTCTACCCTTTGTGAAATAATCATAAGTGAAAATGAAGAAGCATACTACCCACAATTCAAATATATAAATGAAGAGCTACAGCAAACAGATGGAAATGGACAACGATTTATGATTCTACTGGTAAATATCTTGGAAACGGGCGGCTTTGAAAGCTTACCATCCACATTCATAGATGATATTGGCTGCGAGAAAACAGAATTAGAAATATTACAAATGGCAAGTACATTGATAAGATCAAGCAAACATATGTCATTTAGAGTGCTTGTAGCAATCGCATACTCAAAGAAAATACTTCAAAATGTCTCGGCCCAAATTAAGAAAACACATAAAGACAAACAAATTATTCTCAGCGAATTGGACCATGCTTTGGGAACATCAGAAGAATATGAAGACAGTGATCAGAACTTGGTACTAAGAGACTATTTTTTGAAGTGTCAAAAAGCAAAGCATACACTGGCAAAAACAAAGAAAGAAATATCAGGAATTGCTCCCATCATCAAATGTATTAATAGCATTGATTGGCCAGGCGATGAAGTTGTTTTAGGCCTTGGTCTCAACCCATTGATAAAAGCTGGGCATCTACAAGAGCTATCAGATATTTGGCAAAACTATTTGACAGACAAAAAAGAAGATGAGGTAAAAGAATTTCTACACAAAGCGATATCAAGTCATGATTATACCATGGCTCTCTTTTGTTTTATGTTCCAACATTTCACTTTGGTTCAAATTGTTCGACCATTGAAAGACACAGAGAGGGCTTCAAGACAGATTCTAATGAAGGGCATCAAAAAATTCACCCCTGCAAATAGGGCATTGGCAGAAAAGTTACTTTTACATTCAGATTTTGAATTAGAATGGATGCAACTTACAGAAGAAACTTCATTTCAAAGCTTACAGCAGGCATCAGTGCTCTACCATCTCATGATTTTGATTTTGGCAAATAATCCTACTAATGAAAAGGGGGAACTGCCAGTGAATGCTCCAATATTTGCAAAGTGTATCCTTGCACCACATGTTGCAAGGGAAGCATACTTACCAGGATGCAGTGATCAAGTCAAAACAAATACATGTGACACATACTCTGCTGGTGAGTCTGTTAGTTTTCATATTTGTAAAAATGGAACTGTAATAGGGCAACAAAAAGACACACAGAAACACTGTGAAGTGTGTTTAGAATCAAGTCATGAACAAACAATTGATGTGCCAGAAACTAAAAAAGATGTAAATGTTGCAGATCAAGATCAAATCCCAGGGTATCACCCATCCTTAGAAAATGAAGACCTATGGTCTTATTGCACTGGACAAATGTCACCACTACCGTACCGCCTCATGAGAATGTTGGTGCATGGATGTTTTCTGTTAGCTCAAGCATTGGGATATTTAGAACCAGAAAATGAAGACACTCACCACCCCCTTACCAGCCAAATGCTTACAGCCCAATATAAAAAAGACTGGAAGGCTCTGACAGAAATGCTAGATGAAACTGATGAAGGTGTTTGCAGATTTGTGCATTTGGTGATTGAAAACATGTCTGACCACATTGCCAGAGAACCCTTCAGCTGTTCAAAACCAGAGATTATGCAGGAATATGAAAACTCATTCCAAAGTCATATAGAAATACTTGTTGAGGATAGGAGGTACAAAATGCAGGAATGGTTTACAGAAGTTTGTAATCTTAGTGGATACAGACCTGACAGTGTTGAATGTGTTGTAAACGAAGTTGCGGTAGGAAAGGAGCCAACACTTTTCCAAGTCTTGTTTTGCAACACCGGAAGATTATCTATGGACAGTCTGAAACACAATTTTATGAGCAATAACAAAACTGAAGAACTGAAATTCCTTGGATATTTCCTGGCTCACGAAAGAGAACTGAGTCTTATGAAGTATTTATGGCCACTTATGAGATGGCACAGAGAAGTACATGATAATCTACACAGACGACTTAGTAAGGAAGATTTTTATGACTTCACCATTGCTAAATTCATCAACAGTTCTGAATTTGATAAAGAGCAAAGACAAGACATATATGACAAGTTTGAAGAGGCCTGGAATGAACTGAAAAAGATAGCAAACATGACATTGTTAGGCTTTGAGGATGAGCAGAGAGAAGGTTTCATAAGGATGAATAGAGGAGAAAAATTGTCTCACTGTCTTGTACAAGATGACACATCTCCATTACTGCTTTTTATTAAAGCCTTGCAAGAAATACAAAATGACTGCATTCTAAGAGCCATGGGAATATCTTTGAGTTCTGAGGTCACAGCTGTCAGTTTTATGAGAAGATCAGAGAGTTGTGTCTCTGTAGATAGTATACAAATACAAGATGCTTTAGAAGGAGATTTGATTAGTTATGAGTGGAATGAGAAACTTCTTCATTTCTCACAATTCAATACCAACTATGGCCAGGGTCAAGAAGTAGTTTATGATTTTCAGAAAATTGAAAAGGAACTGGCCAAATCCATCCTACCGGGAAGATCATATCTTTCAAGTGAGATCCGTTTTCCAGTGTTTGTATATGCAGGTCAATTTTTCCATGCATATTCTACTATACTTTATGATCTTTCAAACAAAATACCACAAGAACGACTTCAGCCCAACATTCGAGACAGCTTGAACAGAAAGAAAGAAGAAGATCCCAATTATGTGAGTGAACTACTAACACAGCTAGAAATAATCATACCCTACATGAAGAGGACTGGTGGCTCACCAAAGACACCAATTGTAAAGTACACAGAAGATTGGCTTTCTAAGTCTGCCGCACCCACTTTACAGACTCTACTCCCTGGGACTGTTGGAGAATTACAGCTCTCACACATAGTACACCTTTACGAATTCACCGAAGAATTGATGGCAGAGAATGCGATTGAAGCTCTTGACGAAAAATTCAAGGAACCCCTCCCACCAGATTCAATGTCCGATTTTATCCAAAGTGAAGTTGTTGCATTAGTAGATCTCAAAACAGCTATTGCCAGACTAGTGATAAGGTATGTACTGTGTTTTCCAAAAGCGTTGAGTTGTGTTTAAAACAAATTTGAAATCAAGATTTTTTTCTTTGCAGTTTTGAGTGACTAAAATAGTTTTGCTTGATATATAAATAATGAAATAAAAATACCTTTGTAGGTACTAGTAGTTACAATTGGGATAGATTATATTAAGATATGCGCATGATAATTTATTTTTATGCTTTGTTCAAAACTTAAGTTTGTATTTACTAATAATAATAGGTATGTGAGTTCCAACCAAGCTAAGGTTGAAAAAGGAAAGAGAATGTCTGACTTGATCTGTATCCCAAGTTTATGGTCAGATAGTGTTGACCAAAATGGTATTTTGACAAAAATTCTGGGAGAAAAGCAGAAAACACTAAAGGAGGTGTTCCCAGATGACTTGACAATGGCTCACATCTGTGAAGCATATCAAGATGCAAAGAAACAGCTTGAGGTATGTTTTATATACTGCTCGGATGAATAAAGGGCTTAACTTCTGAATGCATTATTATTGCAATTATTGAAGTTAGTTTCATAATTAGCTAGATCCCTCTTACTTTTTATATTTGATAAGTAGTGGTACAAAAGAAAACTGCAAATAATCATGATAAATCTCTGAATTTTGTATCCCTTTTCTTTTTTTCCTTTGATTTTAGGCCAGAAACAAAAGAAGAGGGGCTCAAATAGCATGGACATCAAATAGGACTCAGCGAATTGGAACAAATCAGGGTGGAAGGACTAGGCAAAGAAGCCGAAAATCACTTATTGCATAGTGTGCCTTTGAATTTCATTCCATAAAGAACATTAAGTCCAAGTGACACCTGTTATGTTGCTGACATTTTAAAATGTTCTCATATAGAAACTGATGTATATCAAACAAATATAACTGTTAATGTATACTCTTAAAATAATTTCCATTTGATGTAAGATGCACCAATGTTAAATGTGGTGTAGAAAATGTTGATCAAATTCTTGCCTGAAAAAAAGCATTTCATTGGGTTTTTTAAGCTATTGCTTTGAGTAATATATTTTTGCTAGCTTTTTTCTTTCTTTTGTGGTAAAAGCAATGTCAGATTGTGCCTTTTAATTGTTGGCTTAGGTGTTGTTCTATATTTATTTCTAGCTTTTTTTATTTTAAGCAGTGTAATAATGATACTTTGAGGCTGTATGTAGCAAGGACATGAAAATATTTGCAATTCTTGCCAGAAAAAAAGAATTTCATTAGGATGCTTAAGCTATTACTTTAATCATTATTAATTTCAAAACCTAATTCAGAGTAACATGGAAACGGTGTCTATCTCAGTTTCATAGAATAGTCAATACTTTCATTTCTTTAATTGAGATGATACAAATGCACCTACAATAGAAATCATGTTGATATTTTTGTTTCAAAATAATTGTATTCATATTATATAAGTGTTGACACTAACAATCAAAAGTAGTTAGGTTATGTGGGAATTTGAGGTATCAGTGTTAGTATTAGACTACATAAAAAATTGTGTAAGAAATTAAAAAAGTGCAGAGTTTTGCCTAAATGGTTTGTAAAATTATTTGGAATAGTTCCAACAATCACGAAATGTCAAAAAAGACATGATAAACTTGCTTTAATGTGGTTTTAAAAGTACTGTTTAATTGGTGTACAATTGGGGGTAGATTTTAACATTTTTAAATTCCAATAATGAGAAGGTATCAAACTTATTCAGATTTAAAAAAATGAGAAATGTGTAGTTTGCTGATTTATACAGAATAAAATAATTGCTTCTGAAGATGTTTTTTTTTTTTAATTTCTAAGAAAACAGGCTTGATGATAAAATCAGATGTACAGGGTAGTTTTTAGACTGCTAATCATTATCAATTTTATCAAATTTCTGTCCCTGTAATTGGTCATTATTTCAAAGCAATGTCTTGCGATCATTATTATACATTGCATTGTATCAAGCTACAAAATTAAGTTTATGTATTACCACAAAGTGGTGACACTGTCATTTCCTTGTAACAAAATACTAAAACCTACTCCAGTGCAATATCTTTTTCCTGGGGGGTGAACCATCATCTTAATCATTTATGATAGGCTCATAGAGAGGAAGTATTCAGATTTTGCTTTCCCAGATGTCAAAGTGAACCAATGGTACTAAAATCGATGTGGTGTCATATCATTTTTTTTTATTGGGGGAATTAAGGGAAAATAACTTTATTTTTAGTGTTCCTATTGTAGATTAACATCATAAGAGAATGTCATCTTCCACATTATCATCATTACATAATTTATCACCCTTTAGAATGCATTGGTACATAAGTTTATTCATCATTTTATCTTTTAAAAATCATTTCACAGTGTGTAATCATCCACTAAGCCAAAGTAATCAAATTTCATACATACTTTGATGAGATAATGTTCAAAAGTAATGCATTAAATTGATAAAAATAAAAGATTCTACAAACATATGCATCCTACAATAAATACTGCAAAGAAGTTTCAAGCCATTTTTCTTTGTTGAGTTTGAATAGCATGCATACAATAAGAGGACAAACTATAGATAGAAATCACTATGACGAAGTGTTTCCTTGTTCTATTATGATACTGGAAAATACACCATAGGAAATGTTTGATTATACATGTATTGTAAACATCCTTCATATTGATAATTTATTACAAACTTTTTCATTTACTGTTTGGACTTCATTTGATAAAAGGTAAGTTATGTAATCTATTGATTTAAAAATACGATCCATGAATATTTATGTAGTATAATACAGTGAATATTTGGCTTGTTTTAAAATATTGTAGTTCAAATTAGCAATATATGAAAGCAATTTTTATAACACAATCTACAATCTGTTATCGAAGCAAAATTTCTTACAATTGATGATACTTGATAGAATACACACTCACTGAAAACAGTTATCTTTTCAACATGAGATTTTATCTATGGCATTTGGGTGCATGCAATATGTTTTGAGTTTTAAAATTTAATGATGTGTGTCTTTTTGATCATTTTTCTTTCCAGAAACGTTATATAAAAACAAATAAGGATGCTTAGATTTATCCTGTGTTTCACACTTCTGTTATATTGGTTTGCATTAGGAACAACCACAAAGGCAACTGAAGCTTTAACAAGTACATTATCAACTTCAACATTAGGAACAACCACAAATGCAACCCAAGCATCAACAACACCAACTTCAACATTAGGAACAACCACAAAGGCAACCCAAACATCAGCAACACCAACTTCAACATTTGGAACAACCACAAAGGCAACCCAAGCATCAACAAGTACAACTCCAACTTCAACATTAGGAACAACCACAAAGGCAACCCAAACATCAGCAACACCAACTTCAACATTGGGAACAACCACAAAGGCAACCCAAACATCAGCAACACCAACTTCAACATTGGGAACAACCACAAAGGCAACCCAAACATCAGCAACACCAACTTCAACATTAGGAACAACCACTAAGGCAACAGAAGCATCAACAAGTACAACACTGTCTACAATATTGAGAAAAACCACCCTCAGAACAACAGCAACTTCAACAACTGAGGCAACACCAACTTCAACTTTGAGAACAATAACCAGGCTAACAACAACAAAAGCATCAACTAGATCAAATACAATGAGAGCAACATCTGAGAAAACAACAACACTAGAAACCAAGGCCACTTCACCAACAATATGGCCATCATCTACAGATATGGCTACAGCTGAAGTTTCAAATCAACCAGCAGCTATTGGACAATCATTAACGACTACAAATACATCATTTTTGCAAACCAATGGCTATAAGGAATTCAAAACACCTGAAGATGCACTTATGACAGATAAAATTCTTTTACTAATAAGTTCATGGACTCAAACAGTGACAGAAGCTACAATGGTTGACCTTGAAAGTGACAGCATAAAAACTGAACAAAGACTAACAACAGTGATATCAGAATCTGATCCAACATCAGAAACCATAGTGACAGATAGGACGGATTATTCACTTGGTGAATTTACTATTACAGAAAATACTGATAAAACACAAACTGATATGCTCCAAACTGAAATATCCCCAACTGATGGACTCCAAACTGATGATTCTTCTACTGATAGACCCCAAACTCACAGAACTCGCACTAGAGGAACCCAAACTGAAGGATCCCCAACTGATAGACCCCAAACTGACAGAACTCGCACTAGAGGAACCCAAACTGAAGGATCTCCAACTAAGGGATCCCAAACTAGTGTAACTCAAACAGATAGAACCCACACTGGTAGGCCACAAACTGATAGAGCTAAAATCGATGGCCCCCAAACTGGTAATGAAACAGAAACGTATACCTTTATGACAATACAAGATGAGGATGAGACCTTGACACCTACAATATTAAAAACACAAGAGAACACTTCCAATGATATGCTGAGGACAAGCTCCCAACAACCAAAGAGTACTTCTGTACCAGATACAAGGAACATGACCTCAAAATCTGTAACAATATCACAAATTCATGAAACTACTTCCTCTGCAACCAACAATATCACTGAAATCTATGCTACGAGTAACTTCACTAATGTCCTCAACTTCAACATAAGCACAGACACTGGGATTTTAGAAAAATATATGGATTCAACCAGTTCACCACAAATAGATGATCTCACAACACAGAAGCAAAGAATTAGTCATAACATATCTTTTGAAAGCCCCTCCCGAACTCAACAATCAAAACATACCACTTCTTTGATGGAAACATTTACAACAGAAGAAAATAATATTGTTTCTAGCACTCAGTCTAGGAACAATTCATTGACAATTCAAAAAACATCTACAAAAGAGAACACTGAAACTTCAACACAGTCTATAAACAACACCTCAACAACCGAGATATTTACAACAGAAGAGAATAGCATTGTCCCTAGCACTCAGTCTAGAAACAATTCAATGACAATTCAAAAAACATCTACAAAAGAGAACACTGAAACTTCAACACAGTCTATAAACAATACCTCAACAACCGAGTCATTTACTACAGAAGAAGACAACAGTAATCCTACAACACAGTCAAACAACAAGGATATCACTGGTAATACATGTTTTCTCAATATTACAGAGTAATGTAGTAATGAATGTATTTGAAACTTTGTTTTAAAAATGTTTAGAATTGTTATAATGTCTATGCGAACTGAACATCAAATTTCATCAGAATTACTTTGTGTCTCATTTCATAATATGTGCAAGGTAAATAAATCTTGCACTAAGCTTTACAGTTACTATGTATCTGCAGGGGAAATCATAATGTTATGTCAATTCTAATTTATTACAGATAACAGTAGTGATGGTGAAAAGGGGTCACAAGGTAATTGGGTTTTTTTCATCATTGAATAGAAAT
>JAVSBT010467206.1:0-22644 GCA_033118115.1 Pharyngocirrus eroticus
AAAATGATAGAATAAGTGAACATATAACGATGATAATGATATAAGTAGTACAAATATGTACATAATAATAAGCTTTGAACATATGTGGTAGATACACGTATAGTCCTGCTGTATATGCACCAAATTTAGACTTTAGATCTCTCACTAAAACTGATATAAGAGACCATTCCCCTTTACTTTGAAAAAATCCATGATAATTTCTGACAGCCAGCTCTCTTTGACTCCTCTATAAATGTTTAAAAATAAACCTAGCACATTGATATTGATCATAAAAAAAAGAGTCCATTTCCCTTTACTTAAAAATAAAAATCAAAGATAATTTCTCACAGCCAGATCTTTTTGAATCCTCTATTGTTTCTCACAGTCAGATCTTTTTGAATCCTCTATTGTTTCAAACTAGAAGCTTTAGTAACGCCAGGGTGATTTATTTATATAATTTAAAAATTCCAATAGACATCCAATAAAAAGTCTTGATTAAAAGGCAAATATATGAAAAAGTATATTCCTTTTGACTTTTTTACGTAAGTTTAATTTTTTGTTGTATAGAATAAGTTTCTAAAAATTTAATTTAATACAATATTGTTGTTACTCTATCCATTAAAAAGTTACACAAAAAAAGTTAGCACAAAATTTTACATAATTTTCGTCACTTTTAATAGGGCTTTGGGAAAGTGACCTTATTTTTTAGAAGTTGACCTGGACCTTTTCAAATTTCTTTAATGTTGCCTTCTCTGTTTGAGAAATAATCCAAGAAGTGTGCAAAACCTATATTGAAAAATACTGTAATTCAATAGCCAAATTAATTTTTGTAAATTCACGTCAAGTTTCCAGGTGCCTCCCAGTTGACAAAATTGATTTTGATAAAATTTGCACCATATCAACTTCCACTCAAGTTAGAATGCCTTGCAAAATATGAGTTGCCAACAATAAACACTTTTTAAGATATGAAGTTTTGAAATACGTGTATAGGTGTTTGCTCGTCAGGAAAAACATGAATGTTGGCTTTTTTGGCCTAATTGTAAAGATCCCTACATTCACAGTAGATCACAAAAATATCTTTTAGATTGCTTTTTCTTATCAATCAGAGGTAAAATATTCAAAATATGTAATGATGTAAACTTTGAAAGCAAATGTGTGCTCATGCTTTAAAAAATGCTAATTTTGGCTATTTTCACCAAATCTGTGTTACTTGTACCTTAAATTTCTTTACACATGTCCCCATCAAACATTCAAATTTTCATATTTTTTGGGTGATTTTTTGTTTTTAATACAATAACATAAAGTAGTATCACTTCTGGAAATATTTGTGCTCACCAGGTGGCAGCATTAGGTGACAATAAACCATTAAAAATATTTTTGCATACATTTTTATGCTTCTCTACTAATCAAGAGAAGTTTGAAAAAGAGATGAGGCGGGGGGGATAAAAAATGTGTGAGGGTGTGTGTGTGGGGGGAGGGGGGGGGGGTTGATGTGGTTCCTTCCTGTAATTTCTATCTGTTTGTTTTAAAAGATATCCTATAGCAAGAAATAGTTTGTATATGTCAATTGACCACCATACATGTACCAATATGACATCAGTTTCTGTCAATTCCATCCGACAACTAGTGGACAATGGTCAGCTTGAAAAAGACTTTAGACAGGGAAGTCAAAAGCTGGTTAGATAAGCATTCAACACATTTTCAATCAGTTAAATGTCAATTTCAATGTATTTCACTTTCAAGTTAAATTACTAGCCATCAAGGATGGCAAGTTATTTCATTTTGGTCACTATGCTTTTGTTAAAAACAAGAATGAATCCCAAATAATGTAATGTTGCCAACAAGAGTGAAAAAAACAACCCTAAAAAGATAGCTAATTTTTGATTGACAAAATATATTTTATTGTAAAAATCATCCTTTCAAAGTTAACATTTAAAACTAAAGTTATATGTCAAAAATTTAAAACTGAATTATACAAAATATTAGATTATACAATTTTTTAATAATATACAATATTGGATTATACATTTTCTCAATATACAATATCACATTATCAAGACAATTACCCATACAAATACATTGAAAACTAATGTGATGTATTTAATAACTTTAGTACAAAGAATTTATTTAGCGCCTTTACTAACTAAACTTCATTCAAAGGCGCTGTGAAAATTTATGGTTGGCAAAAAGCTACATTATTTGAGCTTATACAATACTTCAATACATTGAACAACAAAAAAAAATATGTATAAACAGTTGAAAGATTAGGACACAAATCACGATTATCAAAACATTGTTAACACAATATTTTCATATAGGATGGACATAACAGTTTAAAACATAAAGTAATATTATTCTTATGGTTAAGCTTTTAAGACAACATTCTAATCACTCATCAAATTAATTAATATGTATATTGTAGGTAATAAACTCAAGGTATATATTTCACAGTTATAAGCAATGACAGCTTGGTGTCACCCACCAACTCAACTGTGAGTTAAAAGTTGTGACAGCTACACTTGTTGCTCAAGCTGTATTACAAAACTCAAGTGTCAAATCTAAGTGAAACAATCATGTCAATTATATGTCATTTGTATTCCCATAAATAGGGACAGAGGTCCCTTGAATAAAGCAGTCTTAGTTTCGCAAACAAACAATGTGTTTCGTTCTTAACTTTACTCAAAAGAAAAGCTACCAGAAAATAGCTTTACAACATAACTACCTTTTATTGTAAATTTACTAATTATTTACGAATAAATTATACAAAATAATGATAAAGTCCAATCAAAATTACTATTATATAAATTATACATACATACATACACCCTTACATACACCCTCCCTCCCATACATCCTTACATACATTCATCATACATGCATGGATTAGCTATAGATTAGTATGGATTAACTCAATTCTTATGGATAAGCATTCCAAACTCAAAAGGATACATGATTTGACTCTCTGGATACATAGACAATGTCATGGATCATCAAAGGCAGATGTTCACCTAAAACTACTTACTTTGAAGAGTTTTAATCCATGACGTCTTAATCCATTGAGATCTCATAGACTATAATCCTGATAATCCATTGTTTGAGTTTCATTGAAATGTTAATCCATATTTGATTTGTGTTAATCCATGTTAATCTTACTAATACATTACGACTGGTTTTAGGAGTACTTCCCTTTCATAACTAAGATCTTACAGTAGGGGTTGCCTGTTGTAACAACAAGTCTTTCATTCCCAAAGCTGACTGCCACAGGCATCTCTATCTCCTCCCCAATATTGACATCAAAGAAATGATGTCCAGAGGAAGAAACGACAACAATTCTGGAGTTGCTATGGTCAGCAATAAAAATGTGACCACATGGGTCAGAAGACACACCAGATGGGCCGTACAGCTGTCCCTTACCAGACCCCTCACCAGAGCCATAACTCCACACAAGCTCACCTTGGGGGTTGTACTTCATGACTTTGTGAGAGCCATAATTGGACACCACTAGATGGCGGTCTGGACTCAAACAGATGTAGCGGGGGTAATTCAATCCATCTGTGATCAAAGGGATAAACTCTTCCCTTTTTTTGTCATATTTGTAAACGGTGTTTGTCTTCCCAGAGCTGACATAAATGTCCTCATTTCCTCTGTCTATTGCAAGACCTAATCTACCATCCCCCCCATTTTCACACTCTGGCAAACTCATCATTCTCTTCTTTTCCCCCTCTCGATCAAACACAATCAC
Organism: Pharyngocirrus eroticus; assembly: GCA_033118115.1. Taxonomy (NCBI): domain Eukaryota; kingdom Metazoa; phylum Annelida; class Polychaeta; family Saccocirridae; genus Pharyngocirrus; species Pharyngocirrus eroticus. Next base: position 3,722 of record JAVSBT010467206.1, read on the forward strand.
AGCCCTCTTATCCCTATCACTTACATACACCCCACCCTCACACACTTTTACATTCCAAGCATTCATATTAGATTTAACATCTTTCTTACATTCACCTTTCAGTGTCCACCATTTCATTTTTTTACCCCATGCTCCTACTAATTCCTCCTCACACACTGACACACCATACCAACAATAGCCAGCCTTCCATTTAGCTTCCAACTCAAACCCACTTAGTCTCTTACTTTCATTTCTTTCATCCATACCCACTTTTTCCATTAACCCACTCACTCCTTTACTTTCATTTCCTTCAGCCTTAACCACTTTTTCCTTTGACCCACTCACTCCTTTACTTTCATCCATACCCACTTTTTCCTTTAACCCACTCACTCCTTTACTTTCATTTCCTTTAGCCTTACCCACTTTTTCCTTTGACCCACTCACTCCTTTACTTTCATTCCCTTCAGCCATACCCACATTTTCCTTTGACCCACTCACTCCTTTAGCTATACCCACTTTTTCCATTAACCCACTCAGTCCTTTAACTTGTTCCACCTTTTCTACCCCTCCTTCAGGATTTGAAAGTCTTTCTTTGTCTTTTCCTTGGACACCTGAATTAGAAGACAATATTTAGTACAATTTTAATACAACATTCTGCATTTTTACATTGTTTTGAGTTTGTTCATAATTTCAGGACAGATCTGATGTTGACATTTCAAGCAGAAAAAAGTAATGAAGGTCTTCGTGTGTTTAACTACTTCGTGCGGCCCCTGGTGACTTTTTGTTACCCCCCACCCCCCAGGGATATACTACATGTGATGCAGAAATTCATGACTTTTTTTCGTGTAACTTAGTTTTACTTTTTCTGTAATGGTCAACCCCCTTTGATACTTTACAGGTCATAGTATACCCTGTTAGTTGAATACCCCTAAGTAAAAAAATCACAAAAAATACAGTTTCAGTCTGATAGAGCTTTCTTCATATCAAAAAACATCCTTAGTTATTGTAGATTTTCCCCAAATATAAAAAAAATGGATGTGATTATTCTTAAGTATGAAATTGTCACAGTGAACTTGAAGCTTGCTAATATGTATCTTTATGTGTTCGATGTTGAGATTGAAGATTAATAAGTGCCTTAGAACAGATTGATTTGAAAAAAATGTATGATTTAATGTATAATAACAATACAAGTTGCGTTAAATTTGAATTTGACAATGATAAAGAAACCTTTACAGTAAACATAAATTCAAAGAGAATTGAAGTGTTTGATATGCATGAAAATGATACATTTAGTATGTGAATCTAAATAGTGAATCACCTGTAGCACATCTTGAAAATTTATGATTGTAATACCAACAATTGAGTTGAATAGTTTCTTGGATATCTTACACAATCATGAACTGAATAGAAAATATCTTAAGGCAGGGGGGGGAGGGAGGGGGGAGTAAATCACATGCCACAGCCGTGCCAAATAGACATGCGATCTTATCCCAAATTTTACAAACCGTTTTAACACTACACTTCTGTAACACATATTAAGAAACACTACACTTCTATAATATATTTTAAAATAAAATGTTTATTCATGAAATTCATTATTGGGGGGGCCATTGGCCCCCTGGCCCCCCCTGCTCCGCCGCCCCTGAACTGTTACACAAATACATTCTTCCTACTTGTATTCCTATAGGGATTATGATTGGTCAAAGATTATCACTTTTCTAAAAAAAGATGGAAGAGCTTTGATTCAAGCTTATACTTTTTTGGAGGATATATGTTCTCACTTCTGTCATACACTATGTATGTGAATGAAAACAAGAACATTCTTTGAGAGGCACATACATGTGTCATTCCTCTATTTTGTGGACACATAATAATACAGACTGTCCCGATGGAAATGTAGCACTTCTTCCATGGTCATTCAGAGAAATCAAATCATTGTCTGTGTGTTATAATCCAACTTCTGACTTCAGTCTAAATCTCAGTTGTGATTATTCATTATAGTTCACATGATTTACAATTACATCGGAATATATTATAATTTTCAAGATACAAAATTATCTCAAAAAAGAAAAAGAGATTCATAGAAACCAAAAATCTTTACGATAAAGTTTGCTGTGATATAAGAAGAAATTGTACTTAAGGGTTGGCTATTCTCATTCTAAAAAATATTTATACTATAGATATTTTGATAACTCGAATATGCTATGGAGCATCTAGGCATGCATATAAAACACGTCAATCCTGTTTGAGTTTATATTTTGCTATATAACTATATATATATTTAATTTCCTGTATCTAAGGCCCCATGTACATTTTCATAAATATCTTATACATCTTACATCAGAGAAGCAACATCAATAATTAACAATAGTGAACAAGAGTGCATATCATTTCCATAAACATCGACAGTCTAGAGCATAAATGACTTAAGTCATTTTTTCGCAAAAATCAGTTAAGACTGCCATCCTATGCACAATATCATTGGCCACTTTTCTATTTAGATATCATAATGATATTTAATTTATTTCTAGGATTTCTTGATAATTTAGTACAGTGGCCTAAGTCATTAAATGTAATGAAACAAAGGATCCCCAAAGTGTCAGTCTGCCAAAAACATCAAAATCATCCTTAGAACTATTTTATTTTACTTTTTGTGTATCCTGATATTAATTTTCTTAGAAATCGTCCTTTTAAATAATTAAAATGTCTATTAAGATACTGACGTTTTTTCTAGATTATCTAAGAACGTCAAAAATGTGAGAAATATTTTTTTATTTTTTTATTTTTTTTTAATGAGGCATCAGCCGAGTTAGAAACCCCTTTAGAGGCCAGAAACGAGTCTGTAAAAGACAACCAATCTCTGCAGATAAAGTGTAGAGATACCTTTTCTCACTTTTACCAATTTGGTTTAAAAATATATCAAACTTAATGACAAAAAGACTGTTTTATCAAAGAAAATGGTAGAGACAGAAAAACCCTTATGGGCCTGGGTCTTGCGTAAGGATTATTTTAATCACTTCATCGTAAACAAACATCCATAAAAGAATATAGTGCTCAACTTCTTGCTCGATTCACGCAATACTTTCTCTGTCATTGCATTAGATTGGAAATCGCACAGCCTCGCCGAATCAAAAACGTTTAAATTTGTGAGAAAATTGCAGTCAAAATAATAGCTAAAAACCATGGTGTTTATTCTTTACCGACAGGTAGCATCACATATATAACAACAAAAGTGACCTACAATGTCGTTTGACTCTCACTGTTCAAAGTAACTTTAGGTCTTCTATTGGTCAATTGAAACAACAAAAAAGGTTGTATCGTTCACACATTCACCTAAATAAACTAAACGGTTTGAACATAGGCCCGTAAATTGTGGAGATTGATTTATCTTTTTTTCTCCTTCCCAAAATGAGTGTGAGATTGGCTGATCTCCACAACATATGACTTAGTACATTCAAGGTTTAACTGTGGCTCCACCAACTATCAAAATACTGAGAAAATTTCCCTCTTTGAACAAAATTTAATAAATACTCTTTTTGCATATTTTTATAATTAAAGTTTTGTTTTTGTTTTTATAAAAAATAAAATAAAAAATAACAATGATTCTTGTTCAGTGTGTCTAAGTTTGAACGCATGGAAAACATATTTCGCTAGGTTAATCACATCATCTTTATTGTTTGAAGTCATTAGGGGAATGAAAGTATTAGTATTTAGTTACATATTTCCTTCTGAGTTCACATAGTCCATGAGCCAGACACTCAAGGGGTATCGAAAAGTCTCATGGACCAAACTTATGTCATTGAAAAAGGTCTCTTTCTGTTCTTTCCAAAAAATATTTTTTAGATTTTATTGGTGGTAGCTTTTTATTAGTAATTCACTGTTTTCATCATCACCATATCAACAACTTGTAGCCCATGTAGAGATATAGTGTATAAACCACATCTGTTTTTCACAGAAATTTAAAACAAATGGCATTCCCATATATGTTGAAACAGAATTTTGATAATTCAAACAGAACTGCCCCTATACTAATGACAGTTAAAGTTCAAATTTCCTAGTAAAGTCAAAATTCTGATTTTAAAAGGTCAAAAACTATACAATAAAATGAGCTAATAAGCTGTTGTGATTGAAGATAATCATTTCTAAGAGTTCATGTAGTTACATTACTTCGGAGCATCCGGAAGAAATAATAATTGTTGATCTTGTGAAAAAGAGCATTTTTCATGGATCAACCACTAAAAATACCCTAATAAAAATCTTTTAGAAGCTAGTGATGTACAATACATAACTTCCTTCCAAAATATCTTCTAAAAAGATCAAATACTCTAACAGGCCTAAATTTGAATTTTCTAAAATTAAAAACTCTAAAATTTCAATGAAAACCACATTCTTCAAATTTGTCCAATATAAAGTGAGAATGAACATTGTTTGCATTTGAAATCTCCAATTATCTATTGTCTATTTTCAAGGTATATATATCTATTTAAAGTATGGCCGTTGCAGTCTCCTTGCTTCATATCTGTTTTCTGTTTTTCTCATACTGTCTCCATAGCAACAAATGGCCATTACAGTGAAATCAACTAAAAGGCCACATTTCTTTAATTTTGGCTTTAAAATAGTGAAATAGGGCTTTGACTTTTCATTTATAACCAAACTTCTGGATGTTCTTGAGTCAGTCAACAGCAACTTAGAATAGACAAAAATAATAACAAAGAAGAAATGGAGCTACCTAGGTCATATCATCAGGCAGGGTGGACTCCAGAGAACTAATTTAGAGGGGAAGGTAGAAGGAAAGAGAGAAAGGGCGAGGCCTAGAGGAAGTGGATAGATTATCTGCTGAGATCATCAGGCCTCCCCTGCTACGGCTGTACCAACGCAGCCAGAGACAAAAGAAAGTGGCAGTCCATTGGACTCAACTATCTTCTAGGAGACGACACCCAATGAATGAATGATTGAATTTCTGTAAGCCAATTATTTTTCCCTTTTTCACATCATTCATATAGCTTATAGTACACTTGTTTTGGGATGCATTCATTTGGCACTGATAACAGTTTGCACCAGTATTTAATGGAGTTATGTAAGTAGGTATTTGAAATAAAGAGGGAATCTTCCACACTCTCCTAAAACAGCTAAATTAGTTGCATTAGACGAAACACCAAGTACATATTTACAAAATGTTGCTTGAAAATCTTCAATAATTTTTGTTTTTTTACAACCCCATATTTCTGAACCATAAAGTAGGATAGGTGATAGCATCTTGTCAAATAAATATAACAGATTTTGAGGAGATAACTTCTTACTAGTAATTGAAAACTGTTTGATGAGATTAAATACTTTGTTGCTCTGAGCTACCTGCTCCTGTTGAGTTTTACTCCATTTCAAAGTAGTTGTAAAGTGAGTACCAAGGTATTTATATGATGGTGTTACTTCAACTGGACAGTTTTTGTAGAACCATTTCTCCACACTTTTAAGTTTACCACCTCTTCGAAAAAACACAATTTTCTTTTTTCCATTCCATAGTCATCACAGAATTTTTCTAAAAGCATTAAGTTGATTTTGTAGGTTCCCAACAGTATCACTAATCAGTACTATATCATCAGCAAAAAGTTCTAATAAAATGTTATCCGCTACATCACTTTTTTGGATACCCTTTGACTGTGATTCTTTTAGTTTTTTCTGTAATTCTCCAATAAAAAGCAAAACAAAGTAATGGAGATAACATACAACCCTGCCTTGTTCCTACATTACATTTTGAAATATTCAGTCTGTCCATCATTAGTTAAAATACATGATTGCAATTGACCATACATAGATCGTATAACATTTAGAATTTTATTATCAAGGTTTTTATTGTGGAGAAGAGAGTTTGTGGTTTTCTGGGTCAAACGCTTTTGAGAAATCTACAAAAGCAAAATATAGCCTCCCCTTTTTTTTGCAAGTATACTTTTGTATACATCCTGTAAGAGTAAACATACTGTCAATAGTTGAACGGTCAGTTCTGAATAAATTTCGTTTCTGGGTCAAACGCTTTTGAGAAATCTACAAAAGCAAAATATAGCCTCCCCTTTTTTTTGCAAGTATACTTTTGTATACATCCTGTAAGAGTAAACATACTGTCAATAGTTGAACGGTCAGTTCTGAATAAATTTCGTTCTTCTATCAAAAGGTTGTTATTTTCTGCCAATGTTGTCATCCTGTTGTTCATTATTTTAGTAAAAATTTTGCTTAGTGTATTTAATAGGGATTTTCTTCTATAATTTTCTACATTTTTAATATTACTTTTTTTATGCAATGGGAAGACAATTGCTTTGCACCATTCAGTTGGAAATTGTTCTTTTGTTAGAATGCTGTAATAATTTGTTCAATAATGGAATTAAGTGTTTTTCGATTGATTTAAAATGTTCTATTACTAAACCGTCCAGCCCTGGAGATTAATTGTTTGTCATGCCTTTAATCACTTCCTTAATTTCTTTTTCAGAAATATTAACACTTAGTTCCTTGTATTGCATATCTTGATGATCAGTATTTTCAATATCATATAGTTCTATGTCTACTGTGTTGCTATTCTCATTTCTGTTTAATAAAAGTTCACTAAAGTAGTCATACAACTCTTCAGGATTAATATCATTGGCTATCTTTTTTCTTCTAAATGCTTTAAGATTTTTCCAAAGTTCATCCCTTGATTTGCTGTTAGGTAGCTTTTCTTTCTTTTTATTCATAGAGCATGCTTGTTGATTTCTGTAATATAGTTTTTGAATTGTTTTTTTGCCTTTAAATAGGAGTGTAGATTTTGTTCTGTATTATTTTTTCTTAATTTCTTTAACAATTCTTTTTTAATAATCAAAAGTCGATCAAATTTTTTGTTCCAGTATCTTTTTTGTCTTTGTTTTATAAATTTAAATTTTCAAAACAGTTACACATAATTTCATTCAGTATATTTACAGCCTTGTCTATATCATCTTTATAAATGTTGTCAAATTCTTCTATTTTTTCTCTAACTTGGGCTGAATTGATTGTTTCATTGTGTGTTGTTTTTACCTTTGGTAGTTTGTATCTATTCCATTTCGTATACTCTTTATACTCTGATGCTTGGGTTTCTGATTAACTGTAATTTTATAGGGAAGTGATCTGAATTATTTTTATAATGTTCAACTTCAAATTTTCATAATTTTATCAAAGAGTTCAGAGCTCTCTATAGCATAGTCAACTGTACTACTCTCCCCAGTATATGGAATACATGTAATTTCACCACCTAAGTCTGGAGCAATCCTACCATTTACTAAGGGTATATCAAACGTCTTGCAAAGTGATATCAAAGTGAGACTGAATTCATTTACTTTTACATCTTTGTTATTTCTTTTTAATTCAAATTTATCTTCTTGATAATGGTTATTGAATGAACCTAAATGTGTGAGGTTGTCTTTTTCTATGTAATCTATCGTGTTTCCAGTTCTCGCATTGAAGTCACCAAGCAAGATAATTTCACTATGGTTACACAAAATATGAGCTGATATATTCTTTAATCTAATCATGTCATTTTTTCCCCTCTTGCCAGTCATAAAAATTGGAATTTTTTCAGGAGCAATGTAGACTCCACCCAAAAGGAAATTCTTATCACAGTTTAATAAGTGTTTGTCTTGTAATATAAAAATACAATCTTCATACTCGAGATAAACCTTTTTTACATACATTTTTATGAGCAATAAAACACCACCTTTTGTTGTACATTTTCTAGGGTTAGAGTATATAGAATGTTCATCCTTGAAAACAGTCAATAGTTTAGAGGATAAACTGTCTTTGCACCAGGTTTCTGAAACAAATATGATATCATTATCTCTGAAAACGTTTTTTATTGATAGTTCTTCATGACGTTGTAGTCCCCTTGCATTCCATGTGAAAATGTTAAGTTTTCTTGGGCCTTGGCCTATATCTCAGGTTTCTTTTACTTTGTTGTCAGTTGCGTCGTACGTGTAAAGTTTATCAAAAATAGATCTTCTGTTTTTGCTTTTTTTGGCGTAGATAGTACCTTTTGACTTTGTAAGTGTTAGATTTTTATTGTTGGATGATAATAGTCTTTTGCTTTTCCTCAAAAATCTAAAAAACTCCTGAACTAGACCCTTTGTAAGAAAACCAGTCTAGTCTAGGAGTGGTCCAATTGATTTCTATTATTATCATAAACAAACTCAAACAAAATAAAGGTACAGAATGATTCATAAAAAGTAAGAAAAAATATAGTTATTGTTAAACATGAAAATAAAATAAGATTATGGGATACATTTTCCGTAAATAAAGAACTTCAAATGAGATTTCAATATGATGTCTCTCAAAATGACATGTAATAAGATAAAAGGGATAAAGACACCAGCTCCAAAAGATTAAAATTGTGGCTTAGATAAAAGCAACCAGCACCTTCAATCATTATATTCAAATAGATAAACACCCTTTGAAGCCTTCACCATTGCAGAGGATTTTTAAAATCTGATTCTGTTTGACCTATTTGTTTCTCCTAAATTGATGCCCATCAACTTGTGACAATGTGTCAGCAAATAATGAATCCATTTTGATAAAAAAACAAATTGGTGACAGGTCAGTATACCATCAGGTTATGGGTTTGGTCCCTGAATTGGTGACAGGCCAGTTTACCATCAGGTTATGGGTTTAGTCCCTGAATTGGTGACAGGCCAGTATACCATCAGGTTATGGGTTTGGTCCCTGAATTGGTGACAGGCCAGTTAACCATCAGGTTATGGGTTTGGTCCCTGAATTGGTGACAGGCCAGTATACCATCAGGTTATCAGTTTAGTCTCTGAATTGGGGGAATAAAAGCTAAAGTGACTTACCCTCTAACTTTTCCAAAACCTCCTTAACTTTACAAGCTGTTAATCGTCCATCTTTTTTTACACATGTCATTTTATTGATCAGATCTCTTATTTGAGTTTCTGCTGGACTTAAACCTTCAATGTCAATCTTACATATTGGATCTACAGTCCCTGAGATTTCCAGAATTGTGCCCATAGTCATGCCAATTGGAACCATGGGTTTATACCCTTTAACCTCTGAAAAAAACAAGAGGCAAAAAGGATTAAGATTTTTTTAAATTATTTGAATTTTGATTCCTCTGTCTTTTTTTTAATTATTGCGAATCTTTGACAATATAATAAACAATAAGCAAATGAGAAAAAAATGGCAGAGAATCTTGAGTACAGGTTAAATCTAGAAGATAAATAGATGATGTAAAACATAAACCTAATCCGTTTTTAGTCCAGTTTTTATAAAAACATATTCATCGAAACTCACTATTGTTCAATCGGATTTATATTTCTTTGAATAAACAAAAAATAAATTCACCTATTAAGTATCATTCATTTTTAAAACACGCAAAGATAAAGGATTTTGAAACAAGATTGATGAGATTATTTATCATAACAATTATTCTTAGTGAATCCAATAACAGTTATAAGGTGAACGTTACTTGACATGTATGCAATAGCAAAAGACATGTCTTAAATTTTCCTTATAACATTTACAGAAAAAACTGATATCTGAATCTTTCACACGATTGTTTATACAATTATAGATACAGGGAGAATTCTATGTCAAATTCCTTACTGTGAAGTAGTGTCGTGGAATATATAGAACCACTTTTTGAAAGAACATTTCCCACGATGTTTTTTTAAAGTTAAACATTCTTGCAATTTTCTTTTTGCAGCAGGAACATTTTTAAAAAACCTTTATTTCTTGATGAAAAAACGAATATTTAATTTCAAATCTGACACTCAAATCTCACCTGCTTTTGGAATCAATGATTTTCCTGTAAATGTATTTTTTAGCACAGCTAAAAAGACAAGTCCCAATGCAAAGATGTCCACTGATGAATTATATCTTTCTTCGTTGAAGAACTCTGAAGATAAGAACATTTGTTGAATTAATCACTAGACAAGGGTTGTAATGGACCAGTACGGATGTCGGCCCACCTAGGTGTCAATCTTACGCTATGACATTCCTCTAATGCCTTAATTAAGTCAAAAAGCGTCACTCAATATTGTCATTTGTCATGACCCTGGGAACATATCCCTATCAATGTCATAGAAATAGGTTGCAAGATTATTTTGTGTTTAGTTGCAATAAATCGAACTAAATTACTTATCACAAGATTCTAGGCCTAGTGCTTTTTGATGTGTCCCAGTATTAAAATACTGGGACACATCAAATTCGAGACAGGGTTTGCAAGCAATGCTTAGTAAGAACCCAACCTTCTCAAAATCTTAAATACTAATAATGGTATAACTATGGAAGAAGAGGGTTTATGGGAAATCTGTGTCCTTATCTTTCATTGGTTAAAAACACCGATGTTAAAAACACCACTTTCACCCATCTTTATGGGGTTTGTTTGGCAAAATTTAAAAGCATCATTTGGAATTGAAAAGTATTGAAGGAATGGTGATACGTTTTATATAATGAAAGTTATATTCAAGGTTCAGTTGATTGGTTTTAAAGCTTCAGAAATGTGGGAGACAGTGACCCTCTTTCTGATTGGCTGAAAACAGCTTCTGTAGAAGGAAACAATGGAAATAATGACCTGTTTAGACGTTTGCTTATCTCATATTCATATAGGTTCCTTGTTCCGATGCTGTGAATTATGTAAGAAAAAAGTGAATTAAATAACAATATTTACAAAGTGCATTACCTGGGGCCATGAATGTTTTTGTACCTCCTATTGTAGTCATCAGATAGGTTTCCAGTGTTCTAGATGGATCTTTAAACTTGGACAAACTAAAATCTGCTATTTTGGCTGTAGGCTTCCCAGGTACTGATGTCATCAAGATATTTGCAGGCTTAATATCTCTATGGATGACTGGAATGGCCTGTGTGTGCATATGAGTAAGGCCTTCAGCAATCTGTCTCATCAACGCAACCTTGGTTTTCAAGTCAGGTTTTTGTTCAAAAACATACTCATCAAGGTTTCCAAGGTCACAAAATTCCATCACAAGCCACATGGAATTCCCTGCAAAGTGATGATCTAACAGTTTCACAAGATTTGGATGATCTTGTAATTTTTCATAAGTATCCAGTTCTTTCTCAGTAATTTTCCCCTGTGCATCTTGACCTTCTATATTCAATTGTTTGACAGCAACAATTTGCCCTTTGGAATCTCTTCCCTCAAAAACCTCTCCAAAGCTACCCTTGCCAAGAGACTGGTCTAATCTTACTTGAATATCTCCAAGCTGAATTGTGTCTCCAACATGACACCTGAAACACAAAATTGTAGATAAATAGAAAAAGTATTCATAAATGTAAGAGCTTTTGGTTCTTGTGCAATCTCTGGACTTGTCTAGTCTCATGTGTACAGTATATGTGTCCATGTTATAGTCGATCAATCAATATACAGCTTTGGACATAATGAATACAGTCAACTAGAATATTGGAAGATCTTTGTCTTTTTGTCATTGATATTATACATAGTCACACGCTGGGGTGAATAGGGGAAGGGGAAGAGGGGTATTTGAAAAACAAGGGAAATGTAGGCTCATTCTGTAGTAAACACAGTGATAGTACTAATAGATACAAAAGTTCACCCACTTAGTATGAAGTCTACAAAATGATAGTAAAAGGTATTGACATATCACTAACTTTTCCAAAACATCCCTAACTTGACAAGCTGAAAATCGTTCATCTTTTTTTACACATGTCATCTTATTGATCAGCTGTCTTATTTCATTTTCTGCTGAACTTGAACCTTCAATGTCCATCTTACATATTGGATTCACAGTCCCTGAGATTTCCAGAATTGTGCCCATAGTCATACCAATTGGAACCTTGGGTTTGAACCCTTTAACCTCTGAAAAAAAAACAAGAGACAAATAGCTTCAAGTGAATATTTTTGAAACTTTATACAGTATCTAATTATTTGAATCTAAACCTATTTCATCTCTATGTCTATTTTTTAAAACACAATATAGAAGATCAATAGATGATGTAAATATAACTCTATGTCTTCATGAAAAAAGGGAATTAGAATTTTTCAAACCTGACATCTAACTCTCACGTACCTGCTTCTGGAATCAATGATTTTCCTGTAAATGTATCTTTCAGCACGGCTAAAAAGACAAGTCCCAATGCAAAGATGTCCACAGATGAAGTGTATTTTTCCTCATTAAAGAATTCTGAAGATAACAACATTTGTAGAATTAATCACATAATATGGTGTAATGGACGAGTACCGAAGTCAGCCCACCTAGGTGTCAATCATACGTTACAAAGCCTATACAGCCTATACATCCCAGAAATACCGTACAAGTTAAAAAGCGTCATTAAACATTGAGCTTTGTCAGTCATGACCCTTGGAATGGGTGCCTAAGTTGCTGCTTTAAGATGATGGGATGAGGCTGGTTGGGTTAAAAGATGTATTTGGTCATTGGCTATTTAGATGCCTGAATGTTTTATTCTATCATTTGGAGTGAATGATATGGATGTACTTATGAAAAATCTGTGTCCATATCCTTCATTGGTTTAAAACATCACTTTCAACCTTTTTCATGTTTATTGGGGGCAACATTCAGATAGATATTACTCTGAATTGAAAAGTTTAGAAGGAATAATGATGTATTTTTATATACATATATAACAAAAGTTATATTTAAGGTTTAGTCGATTGGGTTTTAGTTTTGGGTATAACAAAAGTTATATTTAAGGTTTAGGACATTGGGTTTTAGTTTTGGGCATAACAAAAGTTATATTTAAGGTTTAGTCGATTAGGTTTTAGTTTTGGGTATCACAAAAGTTATATTTAAGGTTAATCTATTGGGTTTTTAGTTTTATGCTCATTAACAGAGAAAATAATGCCCAGCCTAAAGGTTGGCTTATCCCATACCCTTATTGGTCCATTGTTCATACATGTATGTGTGAATTGTGAAAAAAACCCGATTTAAGCCTTGTTTTCACATGCAGTGGGCGGATCATGGGAGTCAGCCAAATCCATTAATATTTTGCATGTTATATACCTGGGTGGAACTATTTTCAACCATATAATTTTTGCCTCCAGATATACATAGTTATGTGGATACGAGACCCCCTTTGAGGGAGGGTCAGAAAGTACAAATTTCAAAGTAAAATCAGCACTAATTTCTAGAAATTATTGCTTTGAGATTTCTAATCAGAAGCTTGGTTTTCTGTGACAGAGCCTCTCAACCTACAGAATACCATCTTAACCTTCAAAGAACAATTAACATTAATCCATTACCTGGGGCCATGAATGTTCTTGTAGCTCCCAGTGTAGTCCTCAGATAGGTTTCCAGTTCTTTGGCTGGATCTCTAAACTTGGACAAACTAAAATCTGCAATTTTGGCTGTGGTCTTCCCTGGTGCTGATGTCATCAAGATATTTGCAGGCTTAATATCTCTATGAATGACTGGCATAGCCTGTGTGTGCAAATGAGTAAGACCTTCAGCAATCTGTCTCATCAACTCAACCTTGGTTTTCAAGTCAGGTTTTTGTTTTAAAACAAATTCATCCATATCTCCAAGGTCACAAAATTCCATCACAAGCCAGATGGAACTCCTTGCAAAGTGACGCTCTAACAATTTCACAAGATTTGGATGATCTTGTAATTTTTCAAAATTATCCAATTCTTTTGTAGCATTTTTCCCCTGTGAATCTTCCTCTATATTTAATTGTTTGACAGCAACAATTTGCCCATTGGAATGTGTTCCCTTAAACACCTCCCCGAAGCTACCCTTGCCAAGTTTCTCATTTAATATTACTTCAATTTTTCCAAGTTTGATAGTGTCTCCAACATGACACCTGAAACACAAAATTGTAAATAAATAAAAAAAGGCAATGATAAAAAAGTATTCATTCTATCAGATAACTTCCATCTCTGGACTTGTCCAGTCCTGATGTGTACAGTGTATGTGTCCACATTGTGGTCAATCAATAAATATACAGCTTTGGACATTATCATAATAAATACAGTTAACTAGAATATTGGAAGAATAGATTTGTCTTTCTGGTAATGAATAATGCTATTACATTCATTGTGAGACCAATACTAGTATAGGCTTGTCAACAAGGTTTGATATATCTTAATCTTTTATACTCAATCTTGTTGATCAGACTATACATGGATATTACATGTAGTCACTTTCTGAAGTGAAAAGGGGGTGGGGGGGGGGGGGGTATTTGATAAACAAGAGAAATGAAGGCTCACCCTGGTTAATATACATGTATGAAGTCTACAAAATAGCTTCAAACATTATTGCCATATCAATAAAAGGGTTTGTTGTCAGCAGATATAAAGTAATATAAAATGATATAAAATGTTATTGATAACTTACTGAAGGGCAGTCTCCATTGGTTTTCTTGCTAAAGGCATTTTGGATTTGTGTGTATTAGACAAATATATCAATACAATTACACCACCTAGTGAATAAAAAAAAGACCAAATTAGATACATTGTACTATATAGTATTTGGCAAATCTTTAAGGTCAAGAGATTCTTTGATGAAATCATGTTTGTGTTTCTCCTTACTTATTTTTTACCAAAGTTATAAGGCTTTAATCCCCCCCCCCTCTTACACTTTTTTTTAATCAAAGTTATAAGGCTGCTATTAGTATACCCCCCACCCCCCCTTACACACCCACCCACTAACACAAAAGAGAAGTTCCTTCAAAGTTTGAACTAAATGAAAATCTCAGAAATACTTAAAAAATGTGTTGTAAAAAGACAATAGTAAAAAAGAATTATTCTATGAATCTATCCAAAAAAACTGCTAGCATTTGTAGCAGAATATCTGACTGAGCCGTAGATTTGTAAACTTCCATGTTATGATATTAGTTGAAACTTATATTGAACTCTTCTAGTCTTTTATATTTTCTTACAGACATATTCAGACAAAATCCCCAAACAAAACTTGTACAAATGATTAGACAAATAGTATTTTTGCTGCTTTGATATCTGTTGAATTGGGTACTCTGAATAAAATAAGCATTTTGCACTTTTTAAAGTGTACAGATATATACCATCAAAGATTTGAAGAAAAATGTCTATCGATTATTTGTTTTTTTAGTGAAAAGTCTTCGAGTTTGGTGAGTAGGTCACTAGGGGGCCACAATGTTCAATTTGTGATTTTTTAGAACATTCAATGGAGCTCATGTTATCTTTATGACAGCAGGCAAAATCATGTGAATGCTTTTCTGGAATTGTTTTGATTTGCCTATTGTAACGTATTCCTTGAGAAAAGTCATGAGAGATGAACCTTTGATATGATTTTTCTCTACCTCTTGCACTCTAACCAATAAGACTCATGTAGATGATTTTATTATCCCACAATTTTGCATTTGATTTGATTCAGCAAATGTCGAAAATAGTACAGTATGTAGCAGTGTGATGATGAAAATAATTTAAGAAAACGATAGATTTAAAAATGACATTTGCCTGGGATAGCCCATAAAAGTCTGAGAAATATTTCCAATGGGGTCCGAAAAAAGAAAAAAAAAAAAAAATTTTTTAGAAAAAAATCAAAAATATAAAAAATTATATAAAAATCAAAAAGTACAAATTAGAGAAAAAAGGAACATGTTTAAACAATAAAGTATAGTATACATAAGCACCATAGGTCTAAGGTCATATTTCGTAACATTGGTTTGTTCCTTTTGATAAATATGAGGATTCTGTTTCTTTATTTAATATTAATAATATGTAAGAATACATGCTTCTACTTCAATACAATATCAACAATTATCAGTTTGAATCAAAATAATGCTAGACTTAATAAAAAAATATATACGGTCTGTAATATGTATAGGACCAATATAACTGAGGAGGGGAGTAAGATCACTTCAACTGAAATATCTTTAGTAATTAGTTATCAAATATGGTTGGAATCCCAAGGTGACAGTAGAAAAATATGTATATTTAGTATGTAGAATTATGCTAGAATCAGTGATATTGATATGGTATGGTCCAATGGGAAATCCCTCAATATTTTACACAGATAACCACCCAAAGCATGGCATAGTCTATAAGTTAATGACTTTAAATCTACCAATGACATTGTGTAGAGCATAGGTGTTCAATGCACTTCTTGTATACCATGTAACGGCAACTTGAAATGAGAATTTTAAATCTTGAATAAGAAATTAACTAATAGCTCAAAGCACAAGAACATTTGCAGTTGTGTAGTGATTTTGTTATCATTATCATGTTTTTTTTTTTTTTATTTTAAAGAAAATCTACCCTGGTAAAGAAACTACCTTTTGACATTCACATGAATGAGAGTTCTTAGAAGTTGGATGATCAAGATAATGCACCCTGTTTCTTAGAAATTTAATCTCTTTTGCATATCAATTGAAGGTTAAAGATAGAGTGATGTCATCATAAGATAAATATTCCTTGCGGTATTATATTTTTGCTCAAATTTTGTGTAAATCATATATTATTTTCTATTTCAGCCTATTTTTATAGCCCATTTACCTAACAGTAACAATTCCATTTCTAATGGTGTTTGCCATGATCCTGAAAGGGCTTCCTGGCCTCTTTTTAAAGATCTTTGTATAAAGTTTTCAAAATTCATATTGGTAAAGCTGTACTAAATATGCAAGAACATTATGCTAACAAACTCTAATAAATAGTCAATCAAACACAACATAAGCTATACAACACAACATATATTAGACATTTGTATCAAAGTAAGGATCTCAACAATAATTGCATAGACAGGCCATTGTTGAATCAAGGTTGAATATAAATCAAGGTCTAAACCTGAATTTAACTAAGTTACCCACTAGTAAATGTAGGGCTCTAAGTTCTATAGAAACCATTGTAAAAATCCCCATTTCTGTTTTTCAAAAAAATGTAAAACAAATAGCAATGGAGAATTCCCCCTATGTATTGAACACAAAATTCAAACCCTAACAGCAAGCAATGTGTATATATAGGCCTATAGTATTCTTTTCTCCTTTAAAGGATCACCATTTTTAAACCTGACTACGGTCCTGTTTTATATCTACAAGGGGGAGGGGGGGGGGGGGGGGGTGCACCACTTTATAAACTTTATACCATAACTCTTTCAGCAATTTGTGTAAAAGGTGCAGGCACTTTAATGAAAGATGCAGAAAGTCTCTTTTCAAATAAAAATAATTCACTTAAATATCAAGAGGAGTTTGTTGGCTCAGAGCTTTTTTTTATATACTACCAAATTTAAGATAATGTGCCAAATGTCGCTTTTAAACAAAATTAAGGACTGTTTTGGGATCATATCAGTTGTCAACTTATCACCACAGCTACAACTAACACATGAAATAAGAATAACTGAAAACAATTGGTTTACTTTTCTAAAATGTCTGAACTGTACCATGCCCCCACCAATAAAAGTAACCTGGATTTATTTTGATTATCTTTAAAAACATAAAAGTTTTTACAAGTGAAATATGTCCTTTTCAATAATTATGTACAAACACCAAACGAGTCACTATACTAGTACACATCTATTAGTAAGTACTAGTACAAACTGAGTCACTAGTACACATCTAGTAGTAAGTACTAGTACACATGCAAACGACAATTCTATTCATTTCCCAAACTCAATTCCTAAATCTCTTACCTTAGAAATGATCTCTGATAGTTTCAAATGAATCGTCCAGGGTAATGAGGAGTTTTCTTATTAAACGTGACATAAGTATACAAAATTCAATAGAAAGACTGGGTGAAATCCCCAGCAATCCCCAATTGTGATTGACCAATCAAATGAACGGAAAGAAATAGTAACAGCTACTTTAAGGATAGGATATGATTAATGTGTTTGGGTAATCTTTGGGTGAATCGACTGTAAAGGGTGAAACTATGTGACAATGAATATGTGTTTATTCATTTATTTTTAATGGTTCTAGGTTCTTTGGGATACTTTTGAAACAACTTGAAATATATCTTTAAGAGGGAGGGAAGGGGGGAGGGGGCGTGCGAATCATTTTCAACGTTTTCTTCTATAATTGTACATGAAATTCCAATCCCAAGATGTTCAAATGGTAAATTCCCAAAGGAATTCAAATGATGTTTCCATATTTTCCACATTTTAGGTCATATATATAAACTGTCATTACTCATTCTTAAATGAGTAGATGTTTATTTAAGCCTATACTAGTAAAGTGAGCAGGTGTGAAAGAGGGTGTACATTTTCAATTGTATAAATATTCAAGTTGGATGATGATGTACACATTCATTGACCAAGAGCTCGAGAGGAGCTTGAAAGCAATGAAATAAAATCTTTCAAAAAAAGTGCATACATAAAATTCAATTTATTTATTGATCTAGTCATGTAGCACAGATGAACTTACATCAAATTATAGGTATAAACATTAAACACACATTGATTTTTAGAAAATATATCAATAAAAAGTTGAAATACAGTCATTTTCATTTTTTGGCCCAAAATCTTGATTAACAAATAAGGTTGAATTTAGTTTTCAAATAATATTAGACA
This sequence comes from Pharyngocirrus eroticus, assembly GCA_033118115.1. Classification (NCBI taxonomy): domain Eukaryota; kingdom Metazoa; phylum Annelida; class Polychaeta; family Saccocirridae; genus Pharyngocirrus; species Pharyngocirrus eroticus. The sequence goes on from JAVSBT010467206.1 coordinate 22,177, forward strand.
TTTTCTATTAGCTAAAATTTCCCAATTCACTTTGATTATCTATCATTGAAAAAAAGTTATGACACTTTCATTGAAAATGGGTATTTTCTTTAAATCCGTTTGCAGGGAAGCTGCACCTGGTTACACTTTTACAACAATATATTTTGAAGCTACAGGATTTAAATTTTCCAACCATTAATTCATGTATATCTCGGGGCATTAAATTGTTCAATATCAGTATTTGGCCACTCTACTAAAATACCTGAAAGATACTTGAGGGGTTCATACCCCGATGATGTATATCTGAAATTCTGCAGTTCAGGTCTTATTTATACTTGAAAGATACTTGAAGCTAATGTAGAGGCTCCCATATGTGGGCTATTTTCACAAAAAGTGACCAATGAAATTTTGCCCAGAAAAGAAAAAGATAAGTTTGATATAATGCATGTCGCACAAATAAAATGTCTTTACCATTATGCCAAATAAACA
>JAVSBT010467317.1:0-20721 GCA_033118115.1 Pharyngocirrus eroticus
CTGTGGTGTAGTGGTTATCACATCTGCTTTACACGCAGATGGTCGCGAGTTCAATTCTCGCCAGAACCTTTATTTTTTTTCATGTTGGGTTATTTTTGTATAATAAATCTATTATTAAGGTTTCCTTTGTTACCTATACTGCCAAATAACATATAATTGTTCAAAATGTTGATCAGTGTTCTGAAGATGACATCGTAAGATTGTCGAAAATTTAACAACATGTTTTTGTCTTGAAAATAAATCAAGCAACATGAGTTATTATTATTCTTTATTTATACATTGAAATGTTATCACTATTTCAAAAGGACTACCAGACAGTACTAGTTATAAGAACAAAAACCTAGAGCTTACATTGGAGCACTGACTTTTTAATTACAATATCATTATATTAAACAATAACATGTTACAAAGGTTGATATTGATAAGTCCACAAACCCTTTGAGCCATCTATTCCTGTTTCACCTCTCACTCCTCTGTCTCCTCTTTCACCTTTGACCCCAATGCCGCCTCTTGGACCTTGAATTCCTTCATCTCCTCTATCTCCTTTATCACCTTGTCTCCCTGTTTGTCCCCGATCACCTCTGTCTCCTTTGACTCCCTGAGGACCTTGTGGGCCGCTTGGCCCGTGTGGTCCTTGAGGGCCAATTGGTCCTTGGTCACCTTGATCTCCCTTTTCTCCTTGGAGGGATGCTTCTGATGGAGCTTCTATTTCTGCCAAATCCTCTGCCTCTCCTTTTGTATTATGGCCATAATGACCATCTTCATCTATTTTACAAAATTATGGGTGAAATATATTTACTTATTTTATAACAAATCATTGGTTAATTATTACAGATATTTGTAAATGGAGACAATGTTGATGTTTCTTACCTGTTGAATTAAGTTTTTCAGAGTAATTGACTTTTGGTTTCCAAACATCTGTAAGTCAAAAAATAAAAATAAGGTACAAAAATTCTATCACTCAAAGTATTGAAAAGATAACATGTATGTATGTAGGATATTAAGTAATTATATAAAAGTATAAAAATAAAAGCTACACAAGTTTAGGATTCTAATGTATCTTCAACTTGTGATTCAAAATACAATAATAAAAGACATTCTAATCTTGTTCACAGGCCTATAGTATAGGGGATCTGTTTCAGCTATTCTATGTTCTATTTCATCCTGTAATAATTACTGTTACATCATTTGATTTGTATAAATCTCTTATTTCATTTCTGATGACAATTAAGAAAATTAAAATTAACAATTCTTGTCCCACTGTTAAAATTAGCGGTTGACTGGGAAAAAAAAATCAAAATTAAATACCTCCTTCACAGACATAGCCTGATGGTTCTGGATTAAAGTTGATCATGGCTGTCCAGTCAATACGTACATCACTCCAATTCTTATTGGCTGAGGCAAGGACAAAATCTTCAAATTCTGCCAGTCTGTCAGTTGGATTTAGAGAGTCAGGTTCACCTAGACAATTGAAGCATTTAATACATACTTTTTTTTAAATTATGATTTTCTTTTTTTAATACAATGTATGTGGCTCAGAGGCAGGTCTAAAAACAAAAGAAATAAAGTTGCAAGATAGCCCTTACATGGGTACTACTAGAAGGAAGAGGTTACCCACGGATCACCACAGTAGTTTGACATATCTTCATTTGCCTATTTTATGGGGGCAGTGATGCGATATTTGAATATGATAAACCAATGACCCATATTTTATAGATTCCACCAAACTGATATATCATGACAATTAAAGCTATGCCTGTGAGCATAAATAATGTCAATTGTGAGTTCTTGGGGCTTAATTGCGTTCTTCATCAGATAACCTGAGGGGGTTAACATAAACAATGTCTAGTACATATTATAAAAAATACTGATTACCTGCCAGCCATTTTGAAAACGCTAGTGGTGAGCCATCGACCCATTTGAAAATGCCCTCAAAGCCAGTGTCGCTTAGACCTATCCAGTAAAACTCGTCTCCACTGATACCTGCTGCCTGTTGAAATACACCAAAGGCTAAGTGACAAAAATCCTTTGCTTCTTGCATACTTTTGTCTTTTATTTTTTTTATCATCATTATAAATGAAATCATGAAAGAATAGTTATGTACCCTTCTCAATGAGAACCATCAATGCCAAATCAAAAGTCAAAATGAATAGTGAATGTGTACATTTTTTATTTTTTTTATTTTTTTCTATAATTCTATGCTGCCAACAAACAATACCATGTTTGGATATGGAAATAAAATGGGTTGTTTTGTCTTGTCTTGTCTTGTCTTGTCTTGTCTGGTCAAGTCTCATCTCATCTCATCTCGCCTTATCTTTGTCTTGTCTTATTGTATATTAACATATGTCTCCATTCAAAAGCAAAAATGCAAAACATATAGGACTTATATGGATTTCAAGGACTTTCCAGGGAGTTACATGTTCACATCAGTCAAACATTTTAATTAAAATTGTTTCCTCTTCAAAAATGAAAAAATGACATTGATCTAAAATATTTTTTATAAACTCTAAATTCTAAATGAAAACAATTTGAAGCTTTCAATAAATGGATTATATAGGCTTTCAAGCTCTGTTCTATGCCTTTGCAGTGACCTGGATATACTTACACCAGTCAAAGTGTTAACGGCTGTGTCCTCTCTTTCATTAGCAATGGTGACGAGGTCAGCGCCATGTTGAAGGCAATCAAGTCTTGCTCTAGTCCAGGTTCTATCATCTCTTTCTGGCGTAGTATAGCGGAATGCTTTATAACAACGTTCATCCATCTTAACCCAATCTGCTGGACAGCCAGTGTAATAATCTAGTAAAAGAAAAGTGTGAAAAGTTTCATTCTAGTTTTAGTTTTTAGTGTGATGTTCAAAATGAAAAATTTGATGTCTGAGCAAATACTCTGTTTTGGGGTGCAAAGAAAATTGTCTTTGATCAAAATATGAAAAAAGGGTAAAAACCCATTTCCCAAATATTCATATCCAAATTGTTTTACTTTATCATATAATTGATAGTGATTATTATATATATTTCATAAAAAAATGAAAATAAAGCAAAATAATCTTATTTGGATTGTTTTTGTGCACTACATTACATTTTGAGATGACATTTTGAGAAACTTTCAGATACTTTATATGAAAGTTAACATTGTTTTTTCACACTTTTGAGATTTTGTAAAATTCTTATAACTCATGATTAATTTCAAAATGGGACAGTGTTCAGTTTTAGAAAGATTTTTTATAAAAGATTTTATGTACTTTACACATTGAAAAACCTTGGGACTATAGTTCAAGAATCCTCTATACTCAGGTTTACTTTAAAAATTGTTCAGACGTTGATCTAAAATCTTCTTTAAAGTAAATTCTCATAAACTTACTTGCAAAAGAAGCAAATCCAATAACTGAAGCCACTTGAAAAATTACAATAAATCCAAAAATCCAGTGAAAATAACTTGATGTAAGGCTATGTTGAGAGGAACTACAGATGTATACCATTATGACAGCTTATAAATCCTCGATGCTTGAATGTAAAAAAATCTTCCTTAAATACACCTGATAGAGTTTTAAAAACACTTTAAAATATCTTGTTATATCATATAAAACATAACACAAGTTTTTAAAATGAGTCTTGCCTCCAGAAACTTTTTAGACAAATGAAAGCACAGACAGTACAGATATACAGGATATTACAATCACTTTTTAATGTCATTATCATTTTTTATTGATTGCACCGCCTATAAGTTACTCGTAATGGTCATTTGATGTAAGGCCATAAAACAACATTTACAGTGAAACCATACTGTGAAATTCACTAAATTCTTTGTATACTCTGTCAAACAAAAATGTGTCCTCTCCAGCGAGGTTACACTGGAACAATGACAGTTATTTATAAGCTAGTTATTAGTGTATGTTTGTGCCATCAAATAAATGTCAAAGAAGTAAATTTTAATGCTCAGAGATATTGGGCCTGAGGAAAGTCAATTACATCAACAATTATCATATCCTAACTGTGGTTTCTTGGTACAACTATCATTTAGTTGAGAACTACCTCAAGCTATGAAATGAAGTAATATAAATCATATAGCTCACCTTCAAGGAATATTTTATTTGCCCCATTAGAGTCAAATTATTCTAAAAATAAGGGGGCAAAGGTCACTCAAACTGGCCTTTGTGGTCATATCAAATCTGCAATAAGGCCATTCCAAATTGATTAATTGGTCAAAGGGTGTTGTAATGTTTCCATGAATATTTTGAATAAAAAAAGTCAAAGAATACTGCATGGGTTTCCAATCTTTATTATCTCCATTTCCAACAGATTTTTAAGTTACAGGTCCATCTAAAAAAAATGTGTTCAACGGGTAAGAGAAACGTCTATGGAAGTTACCTGAGATGGACTAGCATCCTGTCCAAGGGACCAAGGGAAGTGAACACTGAAAACTTTCAGTCGCTTGTGCCATGGAGACGGGGAATAATCACCGACCTGTTGGGTCTCTAACTTAAAAGTCTAAGGCTGGAGCAAGACTTTATACATTGAAATAACGGGTAAAATAAATTGTAACTTGCATTGGGCTTAATAATTCTATATTTTACCTAGATTAGCATTTCCCAAACAAGCAGCTATGTGTTGTCACTGTTTGCTCTGACACTTTTGATTTATTCTACGGGAAAGTGTGTTGAAAATATATTCTGGGGAATACGTTTTCCATAAATAAGGAAGTACATGATGCCTGCACGACAGCAAGCGAATAAATCTTCAGCGAAATATCATCGTTTACAAAAATCTGATGATGGGTTTGTCGATTTACAGGTGAGTCCTGAGGCTGAGTCTGCAGATGTTGAACGATGAAAGATTTACTAGTATGTACATACATGTAGTACAGAGTAATATCTAAAATTACAACTTTTTGCATCGATTCGAGACTATTGTATTTGGAATATGTATCAAAATTGACCGAGTCTGTCTATGATTTAAATCTCTTTTTACATGAAATATCGTGGGAGAGGTGAATTGTTTCTGTTTGGACTTGGAATTTCCCAAATATAATTTCTTGGGAACTGGGAATCATTTATTCTCTGGGATTGAGATTTGGCATATCTTTAAAATGCCAAATCTCGATCCCAGAGAATAAGTTGGGATACACCATTTGAATTTCTTTGGATATAGGAATTTGTAATATCCAGTAATGATTTTTGTTTGTTATCTGTTTTGGATACTAATTTTTAGGTATCTAAGGAATTTTTTTCATAAAAGGTTGGAGCAGTCTTAGCAGCAGCTGTGAACATTTTTTAAGCTGTTTTGGATACAAATTTTTAGGTATCTAAGAAAAAAAAAATCATAAAAGGTCAAAGCACCAGCTGTTATTGTTTAATGTTAATTAAAAAACTAAAGTGACTTAGTCGACACCAAAATCTAGTCTAAAATGAGATTTCCAGATAGATCAACTAAATGGCAGTTATTACTGTAGACAGACCAGACATCTACAGATTCAGTTCTAATCTTTTAATAATCCTCACTCAGAAGCAAAGCTAGGAATGAAGTACATAATACTTTGACAAATAATAGTAAACTTTTAGGGATAGAAATATATATATATCATGTAACAATTCAACAATAAATACAAGAATTTGGTACATTTTCTTTTGTCTCAATTCCTTGCAGTTTGAACAACCTCCACAAAAGATTCCATATAAAGCCATCTTGCTTGCTTCAGTTCTTTTTTTCATGGGATCTTTCCTGATCATTCTTGGTGCTCTACTACTTGCGGGTGTTATAGATACAAAAGTAAGTACAATGAGTAACTTAATGTCTATCCACATAGGCACTGGACTGTTTTTAGACCCATTTATACAAGTATTGTCCTGTAGAAATTATCAATTTTAAAATAGTTTTATCTCTGTTTGACTCCTAATGTTGTCCCTTCCATATTTTAATTTTCAGTATTCAGACAGAACTTGGCCATTGCTTCTTTTGGGCTGCTTGATGTTCATCCCCGGATCTTATCATGTAAGATTGGCCTATTACGCATGGAAAGGGTACCATGGTTACAGTTATGATGACATTCCAGATTTTGGAGACTGAAAATTCTCTTAAGATTTATCACTTTGATACTATTTATGTTTTTGTATGATGAATTGTTAATAAAGTATTAAGCCAATATTCATAAGTCCCTTATATTACAATCAATAAGAAATATACAATGGGAAAGAGCAAACGAGTTTTGTGGCAAATCCACAAGCTCTTTCCCTGGTGTTGTCAGGTCACAATGAATTGATCCATAGCTAGTATAAACGAACATAATTGGTTCAATATGTGGGGGCTTCACAACATATCAGTGAAAGTACTAGTAATATAAAGTTACTGTGTGTTTTTAAATAAAATGTTCATACTTTTTTCTTTAATTTCTACTGTCACTTGTTAACAGGGGTGAGGGTCTAATTACTTTTTCTTGATATGCATAAACATTTGTTTGAAATTGTCATTTACATTAAAAAAATAAAGGTATGAAAGTTTATATTTTTGGCTCACGGATTCCTAACCACAGTTTGATATTACCCTGCACTTGATCGTACACATGAAACAGCACCAATTTCCAAGATATCAAAAACATCATCTTTTACTATAGCTTTAATAGCGTGTCCTAGAATTGTTGATTTTTTATCACTTTTCAAAATAAACAGTACTATTTGAAACAGTCCCAGAAAAACAACCAAATTTCACTCTAGTTTATCATTTCACCAACTCGAATTTCTTATGTCAAGCAGAAAGATCTTGTTTCTTTGAATATCTTACAAGTTCATTCATGTGGCCCATGTTTTTATATTCATATGCAAAGGAATTTGAATGATTGATATCAAACTGTAGCTAAGGTTGTTCTGAAGCCAATAATATACTTAAAGAGCATTTTTTTAAAATCAAAAATGTCACAAGCTTATGCATGGCAAAAAGTGCAATTAGACCCCCATCCGCCAAAATCTAATTTGATTTAACATGAATAAACAATCCAGTATATATTTTAACAATGGCAGTATTTTTTATTCACACATCTTACATTTCAGGCAGATCAACAATTTGTTACTCAATACATTGTAACAATTACAAACCCCCTCACATTTTTTCAAATACTCCCAGAGTCAATAATCCAGTCCAACTTGGAGAGATCCATCAGTCACAATTCAGAAATTGTTTGTATTGGAATACACAATCTTACACAGTATACTTACATATATACAAAAATATATAATTACATATTTACATAAAGTGAACTCTCTAATACACTTGCTACAAAGTGTACTTTATGTCTTCATTTAAAAAAAAAAATAGTTTCCACATATTTGCAAATGTTGTGGTTGGCTTATCAATTTTATGGATATTCTATAAAATGAAATTCACTTAAAATCCTCTTCTACAAAGACTTTACAATGGCATAGGCAGCTCTTTCAATTCACTTTCACATTCCTTGTAAATGTCTTCATAACTTTCATCAGCTTTAATCATTACCATACATGTTGGTCTTCTGGATCCACAAGCTGCACCCAAATCCTGAAAGTACACATAAGACATAATTAATGAAACTACAAAACTTTATTTAAATCAATCCACTTTAACAATCAAAGTTCCAATCAGACCCCATTTATAATCACATGCCTAAGCATATTCACGGCGAGTGAGGGTGGAAGTTCATCCCTTTGGAATTTCTTACGAGGTAGAAATGACAGATAAAATGCAGACTACTCACCTCTTTTGATGGTGTGTAACAATATGGAATTTTTTCCTCTTCACATACTAGTGGCATGTGGCAAATAACGTCTATAGGACGGGTGTCACCAGCAAACACAACAAGCCTGTAACACAGAAAATGAAACTATATTTAGAAATCTATGTCAATGCTATGATTCAGCACCACAAATTTTCAAAACTATGGCTTCAATCAGATCCCTTTCATAATCATTTGTCTTCAAGACATATTCACGGCGAGTGAGGGTGTGAATCCTCATTTTGAACCAAAGTTTGTTGCATAAAAAGGCCAAATTTTGTATTCCAACAGAGCTTGGCTTTCAGACTACTAGTCATGACAGTGATATCTATAGAGCTAGCCATCTTGGGGTTTTCTAAAATATCCAGTCTATGCCCAATCACCTAAATTTCTGGTCAGCTCAACCGGTCATTCAATGTACCACAATGTCATTTGATATATTTGGTTTAGATGATGGAGCTAGAAGTGTAAAGGGACATTTTCTTGTTAAAAAAACAATGTAATGCATAACTTTCTGGCTTGACATCATTTTAAATCCAGATCCAATACCTAGTGGTTTAGAACTTTCGTTTTTTTCCCTCAAAAATACCCTTCCCTATTTATAAACATGACCGTCACCAATTTTGGTTTGATCATTAGTTATTCCAATCAGACCCCATTTATAATCACCTGTCTTTGCAGACATATTCACGGCGAGTGAGGGTGGAAATTCATCATTTTGGAAAAACTAATACACATGATGTACTTTAATTATATCAATATTTTTTTTCCTATTCCACAGAGATCAATTTACCTTGATTCGCAAAGCAGTTTGATTCAAAAATAGCTCAATCAATAATAGAGTCACTAAATTGGTCATCGGATTCACATTCTAACCCCCCCCCCTCATACTTTCCCATAAATAATAACCGTGCTTTTGATTCACACCGAGAACTTAATCGAATCAATTTTAAAATCTAAATTAATTAATTATTATTAGAGATTTCTGTTCCAATCAGACCCCATTTATAATCACCTGTCTTTGCAGACATATTCACGGCGAGTGAGGGTAGAAATTCATCATTTTGGAAAAACAAACTCATATGATACTATAATTACCATTGTTCAATTTCATTAAAAAACATTTAACAATCTTTTATTTGCTACTTATTTATAAAATTATAGACTTTACATTTTGTTGAATGGTTTGTAGATATTCATGAATAAATCACAACAGATTCACATCCTAACCTCCCCCCCTCCTCAAACAAGATAACCATGCTATTGATTCACACAGCAAACTGAACTTTATTGATTGAATCTTTAAATCTAAATTAATAAATTATTAGAGATTGCAGTTCCAATCCGACCCCATTTATAATCACCTGTCTTTGCAGACATATTCACGGCGAGTGAGGGTGGAAATTCACCATTTTGGAAAAACAAACTCATATGATACTATAATTACCATTGTTCAATTTCATTAAAAAACATTTAACAATCTTTTATTTGCTAGAACTCAATATTCAATCGTACAATATAATAAGTTAAGTTCCATGATTTGAATTATTATCACAAGTCAAATAATAATGGATATCACAAAAATATCAGTTCTTGTCAAACCATCTCAGACAATACTTAAAAGCAGCATTTGAAACAAGACTTCATCCCTAAAAAGCCATAACTTTTATTTTTTCCCTTAACCACCCCCTTACCCGAACACTCATGGCACCAGTACATTTACCTCAAAGAACTATTAAAAAAGCTTGAAGCTTGCACCTCCTCTAATCAGACCCCATTTATAATCACATGTCTTTGCAAACATATTCACGGCGAGTGAGGGTGGAAATTCATCATTTTAGAGGAGGCCAAGTGCATGGTTAAAAATCTAGTTACTTGCTAAAATGTACTTCAGTTTGTATATAGCCATCTTTTTGTTACCCTCTGCATAAAATGACAAACTTTTGGGCAATTCCTTTCTACAAATATGAGCCACATCGCTCTAGTCTAGGACGGAACAATATTTTCTATTTGCAATTGAGCCAACTTACCCAGTTTCACCCTTTCTCACAAACTTTTGTACTTCTCGAACCCCTTTTCTCAGTTTCTTTTGCTTTTGAGCTGAAATAGAAGATGTAATGTTTTTGTTTAACAAATATTATGTCTAATATACCACCGGTTGAGACATCAAAATCTTGTGGCATTTCAATGCTTTACTGGCCTTTTGCAGGAAGTGCTATTTCGAATTGGATAAGATTCAATACAAACTTATTATGTGTACGATAAGGTGGACTATTCACACGAGGCATTGATATTAGAATGGTGGGTCAATTCAATTTAAAGTGATTTAATACACAATTTCGGTATGACCAATAACATTAATTTACAATGACTTAGTTAAGATTTCGTATTGATCACATTCAACCCTATTCACCTATATTTTATATAACATTAAGAGCACTGGAGATATGCGAGTGAAGCATTCAGTCTATGTAAGCATGACACCCACGTGGTTGGTCAATGAAGATTGATTTTAGTAAAAAGTGTACATACCTTTTTTGATCACTTTAAATAACTTTTTAGTAAGTTTTCTAGAGGCAAGAGGGTTTGCTATGGTAGTTACTGAAGAAACCAGTTCGTCCCATTTCTCTCCTTTTCCTAATTCTTCTTCACCTCCCTCAGATTTTCTTTTCTCCTTCTTGCCCATGCTGCCTGATATGATAATGATTTCAACGTAAAGTCTCGTACGGTGAAACCGGGGCGGGAATTACCCAGAAATTCCTTCCAAATTTATTTTCATATGATAGAATAAATGTGTATATATGTAAAATTTCCATTCAATTTCTTACCCTATTTCTTCAAATTAGTTCTTAGTGTTATATTCCACGCTATACTTTATTTCCCACAATATATCGGGTCGTCGATAAATCGTCAATGTGAAGAAAAAAGATGGCGGAGCTCGTACAGTTTCAAAATCTTGCCCAAAACGGCGTCAATTTACAGGTAAATGCTTCTAGAAAGTCAACGATTATGTAGTATTTGTTTCATTTGATAAGGATGATCCTTTATATGTGATTATGATATTGTAATATTGAGACACATTGTCAAGTGAAGCATTTTTAGTCGGAGCCCACGCTATATTTTTGTCTGAAGCCAGAATAGGACGACAATAAATCATTCAAAGAGTGAAGAACTGCAGTTGTGTAATGTTTGATATAAAATTGCCAACATGTTGTATACCAAAAATCATGGTAGATGACTGATTTTACTAACCATGGAATCTAGACTAGACGGATACATATTTCTTTCTTTATACATAATTATGATATGATTATTTATTATTCACAGACGAAATTAATATCAAACCGAGTCCGAATATGGATAGTTGCATTTTATTTTATTAGCTAATTTTCTTAATAAACAATTTCATCTTCAGACATTCACTGAAGTCAAAAGTGAAATGTTGCTTAATATACAGAGGAATATGTGAAAGAGATAAATATACATGTACAACAAAAAGGAGGCATAACAATACTGTCAATAGGTTTTAAAAATGTAGTACAAACATTTTGAATACACAGTGGATAATACATAAAGTGTGAAGAGAGGTGACACTTAAATGAGCAGTATACTTGAAACATTAAGAAATTATAATTAAATGTGAATCAAGTGACCCAATACACTTTAAAACACTATAGAATAAAATGAGATACAAATGAGCATAATATTTGAAATATGTGGACAATACACTTAGATATAAAATATAAAATCAGATACAAATCTTATAGATGTTATTAATCTGTTTTGGAAAAGGAAACAAATTTCAACATACAGAAATAATGTAGTTGTCCCTTAATTATTTATCACAGATGAATTAGGTCCTTTGAGTTTGGCCTGCTCTGGTCTTTTAATCAGTTCTCAAAGTCAAACTAGGTTCCTACTCGGTCAGGGACTGAGATCTATCTTCAGCAATTTTTCTCTGCCTAATTTCAAACATTTTTCTCTAAAGCTCTGTACAATACAATGCACAAAAATTAAAACGTTGTGATGATTGTCTTATGTAATTTCATCTTACCGATAACATTATCAATTAATAGTAATTGACAAAGATTACAGAAAACTTTAGCCTGGTTTAAAATTTAAACCAGGCAAAAGTTAAATTACTATTGATAAAATTAAAACAGTTTCAACTGTAAGTGTCTGGTATATTACAAATGTATAGTTTAAAAGGGTAGGTTTTAAATGTTGATGAGACAGTAAGATCATTTTTGTGAGTACATATTTCCTTTTTGATCTAGTCAAATTTCTAACATATATGTAATTACTGACTTTTCTTGTTACTTGCAGACTTCTGAAATTGGTGATGGACCATATGTAAAGAAAATAAAGACAGAACAAGGTAAAATGAGCAAATACAGTTTTTTTACACTAAGGCACTCCACATTGTATTTTCTGACTATTTTGGGGAGTAGAGAAAGACAGAGGTGTTTTTTATTTTGATGCAAAATACAATTATGTATTTTGAAATTGAGATATTAGAATACAATGTGGGTTGTCTTTTTTTAACATAGGAACGGGAACAGTGGGTTGATAAAGACCATGTGTGTTATGTAAATTGAAAAATACTGATGTTTCTTGAACTTGAAAAATGTTATTTTGATGTGCCTTGATAAAGTGCGATATCAAAATGGAGAAAAGAAACAAGTATGCCAAGGTCAACAACATTTGTTATGAGTTGATCTTGTAATCAAATATTTTTACCAGAAATGAGAATGTGACATATTTAGAAAAAAAAGGTGAAAAAGGGAGGGTAAAAAAATGTTATATGGTTCATGCGAATCTATATTTCAGGATAATTGGTCTGATACTAATTGCTTTTCCTTTCTCTTTTTGTGTTTTTTTTTTCTCAATGTCTCCTATCTTTCAGGAATTGTCATGTTGATTAGTTATGAACACAAGAATGTTAATCCATTTAGGGCAGTGAATTGAGAAGAGGAGAAAAGGAAACATCATTGCAGGCTTTCATAATTTTTGAAACTTTGCTGCTTCTTTGTTTTATCCACTTTGTTTTATTTCAAGAGATTTGCCTTCAACTTTTAACACCTTTGCAATTAGATTAGTATAGTGATATGTATGGTCAGGTTATTTATTGCTTGGAGGTCTCTGTCTTTCATGTTTGAATAACCACAAAAATCTTGTCCTTGGTTATCTTGTAGATAGTAATATAAAAACATATTGGGAGATGGGCAAGAATCCTTTAAACACCATGACAGAGAGTTCAATGAAAGGTTATTTGTGACCCTTTATGTAGGAACAGGAACAAAACCTCCAATTTTTGATAGTAAATCCTTTCTGTGGGACGATTAGTGCCTTTCATATTCCTTCTTAATAGAGTTTCACCTAATTTCCTTTCAAAACACAACAAAATGATTGTGACATTACATAATATATTGACTAAATGCACCATCTCAGCATGCAAAATTATATTAGTGAACATTTTATGGCAAAAGGTGGCAATGTTTTCACTCCCATGTGTTTTCTTTTTATTATGTTTTGCAGAAGTCTCACTTTGCCTTGGAAGTTCTGATGCACAGTGAAGGTTGATTAAGATGGTGGAAACAAAATAATTTTGTGTTTCTTAATATTTTGAAAAATTAAGCGTTTTCAATTTTCTGGCTTTTAAAAGTAATGGGAGTGTATACAGAAATGTATATAGAGTGATTGTGCATGGATATTTGATCGAGAATCTACATGGCTGATCTCTTTGTTTGTTTTTACTGTCATGTTTTACAGGCATAAGAATGAATTTAAAAAGGGTTTATGCGAAGAATAGCTGAGGAAGGATGTGGGATGTTTTAAGTGGAATCTTTGAGGTTTGCATCTAAATCCTTTAGGAATGTGATCTTAATGAATTTAAAATTAGTCATGTTTTCTGTAAAGTTTGGCGTTTGTTTGCGGCATAGTTTGGTGAAATTACATTGTCCGTTTAAGAAGTAGCATTGTCATTATACCATAATGAAGGATAAAACATTACAGTTAACTATAGATTGTGACTCGATAATAATGGTGGGTGTCCAAAAGAGACCTAAATCTTTTTTTTTTCTCTTTTTTCTTTTTTTTTTCTTCTATGTATATTTCAGATGCAAAGCAGCAACTCTACCTGGCACTTTGATGGTCTAGTGATGGCATTATTGGTTGCTTCACTGACTGTTCGTGCAATAGAGATATTGGTTATGACCTCTAGGGGAGAGCTGTATGAACATTGAAGAACTTTTATGCATTATTTATGTGATGGTGTGCATCAAGCTCTAGCCTCCCTTTTATACATGATAAAGTGATCATATTTACATTTTAAAATCTAGAATTTGCCATATTGGGGGAAAAAATCATATGATTTTTAAATACGTTTTTACACGCAAGATATTTTGACAATAATAAGATCACATTTATGTAATTTTTTCTTTTAAAAAGTTGGGTTTCTGCATGGGCTACATATTGAATTCATAAGACTTCCTAAATCACCTTTGAAAATAGTGTTTTGAGGGATTGAGCTAAATTTTGTCTACAGAATTTTAGTTGTTATCCAAGACCCATATATGGGCATAGAGACTAATAAATCTCTATGTTTTTCTTTTCTCTCTCTCTCTCTCTCTGATATTTTACAGGGTGATGAAACAATACCAAAGAAAACATGCTGACATGAATAGTACAGGGAATCAAATTCTCTTGAATTTTGTAAAGTTACAGGATGGCAAATTTGTCATAAGCCCATTTATGTGTATTATTTTCTCCCTTTTTTTCTTCTTAACAGTTGCCAAAGAATCAAAGCATTCTTTTCCTTTGATGTATGAGGAAGTTGGAACAAACTGTATGGCTAAGATTTTTCAGAATTGAACTGATGCCTGGATTTCTGATGATGTTATGTTTTCTGGTGATATAAAGAGACTATGGTTATGTCCCATGGGTTGATCTACATGCCTGAAAATCATTGAAGCCATGACTTAACTTTGTTTGTTTCTTTTTTTCTTTTCTGTATTTGTCTAAGCAGTGAAACCATGCTTTCATCCCAGGCTAACTTGTCCAGAAACTGCAAGCTGAACTTTTAGGCAGCTACTTGATACTAGCCTGTATCAAAGGGCCAACATGGCAAAATCCCTTTACCCAATGCTACTGGTAAACTTGAATTTGAAAACAAAAGAACAAAATTGATTGAGCAGTGATTAGTTTTTTTCTTATGCACTATTGGTGTGAGTGTGTACTTGAAATGCTTTTTACTTTCCATTGAGGATGCTAGGAAAGTGGTTATGTAAAGTGTTTGAATGAAGGTGATTTTGTCTAGAGAAAGTATTGTATAGGAATGGGAACTTTGCCATTGCGATATGTCCATTATTTGTTTTTTGTTTTTTTTACATTTTCATCGGATAGTCATTCATCTTCATATAACCATTGAAATAAAACAATAGGTGCACAGATTTTGCTAAGTCTCACCTTGAGAAAGTTTTGTGGAAATATACTTGAAATTCAGGCTTCATAGGAAATCCAAGCATGATGCTAACTGTATGCTATTGATAAAAGCGTAGTGAGTTTTTGTTATAGGGTAAAAGAAAAAAGATTTTCCACAAAATGCAACACTTTGGCAAAACTTGAGCACCTTTACTGTATGTGTAGGGATTTATCTATTTTTTTTACAATTTTAGAAGCAGACCAACAACCCCTAGGGCCACAGGTAGAGCAATATGGCACAGTCAAACCTGGTCCAGGAGCTAAAAAGGAAAACAAACCATTTGCATTGCCCAAGCTGACTGCTATCCAACAAGCCACCATTCAGAAGGCCAAGAAGTATGCCATGGAACAAAGCATCAAGAGTGTCTTGGTCAAACAAACAATTGCACACCAGCAACAACAGATGGCTCAGTTTCAGAACACAGTGCAACGACAGCAAGCTCTGGCTCTTATGTGCAGGTAAGACAAGTGTAGGCATAATTGATTTAAAGAAAGAAAAAAAATCGGTTGTGGATTCTTGCATAGTTGATGAAAAAGATTAATTGGTAGCTTTTTGTTTCACTGGATACACCCTGTGATAAATTATTTCATTTTACTTGATTTTGAATAAACAAGCTTGTGGCATATTTCAAACTCTCATTTGCCTCCTTTTCAGAATTTATGTAGGTAGTATCAACTTTGAAATTAAAGAAGATACCATTAAACAAGCATTCCTTCCATTTGGTCCCATCAAAAGTGTTAACCTTTCTTGGGACCCTGTGACCAACAAACATAAAGGATTTGCATTTATAGAGTATGATATACCTGAAGCAGCCTCTCTAGCATTGGAACAAATGAATGGTGTGATGATTGGAGGAAGGAATATAAAAGTAAGTAACCATGTGTTTGGTTGTTTAATTGACTTTGTCAGTGAGATGACTTGCCATGACAAGATAAGATTTTAATAGCGTGGAAAAAACTCATTTTGAATAGTGATAATGTATTGCTAAACCACAAAGAAAAGAATTTAATAACATTTAACATTCTGGAGAAAGAAATATATTGTATACTTGTTTGTAAGTAGTTGTATGTCTTTTCCTATCTTATTTTTATATGTATGTATCACTATGTATTTTGTTTAGGTTGGAAAAGTAAGTAACCATGTGTGTGGTTGTTTAATTGACTTGGTCAGTGAAATTTTGGAAATGACTTGTCATGAGGCAGGTATTAAAAAAAAACATGAGGGAGGGAGGAAAAAGTTTTTTGTTTTTTTTGACCCATTCAAACAATGTGACATGGGGTAAGATGATGGAGGGCAACAGTATCAAACATCAACCAAGAGTAGTTTGTGGACTAAACTTGGCAGAGAATAAGTATTGCTGAAAGGATGAATTTTTTAATATTTTACTTACAGTAAAATTCATGAATTTCTTGAAAGTTTTATATGTATGTATGTATTTATTTTATTTAGGTTGGAAGACCAAGCAACATGCCCCAAGCTCAGCCTATCATAGAGCGCCTTGCTGAAGAAGCAAAAACATGCAACAGGATCTATGTGGCTTCTATCCACCAAGATCTTAGTGAAAATGATATACAGAGGTAAGTTAAAATGCAAGAAATATAATTTGTTTCAATTTTTTTTCTCCTGGTTATATACTTGAGGGTCAAAAACATTTTAATTCATGTCTTTTTTTTTTCTGACAGTGTGTTTGGTGCATTTGGAAAAATAGTAAGTTGCAGTCTAGCAGCTGACCCTACAAAACCTGGAAAACACAAGTAAGTTTTAGAAATTTTACATTTTGAAGATAAAACACTATAGATATTTCAGCAACGAGAACTTCTATTACAAGGCTTAAGAATTATCATGTAAATTGTAATGCTAGATACAAAATCTTATGTATGTATTAACTTACCATCAGATAGGATCAGTTAAATGTAAGGTTAATTTTCTGTCACTTATTTTGCTAAACGTCGACATTTTTTCATCGGTTTACAGAGGGTTTGGTTTCATTGAATATGATAACTCCCAGTCTGCCCAAGATGCAGTGTCTTCAATGAACTTATTTGACTTAGGAGGACAGTATCTAAGAGTTGGAAAAGCAGTGACTCCACCTAATGCTGCCCAGGCCCCACTCTGTCCTAGTTCCATGCCTACAGCTGCAGCAGTGGCTGCTGCTGCAGTGACAGCCAAAATCACAGCAATGGATGCTGTCAGCATGGTAAGATAATCTCCTAATTTGTTGATTTCAATCAAAAGTAAAACCCTTTTTTCAGATGATCTTACTTTGGGAAAGAATAGTAGAACATATCATTAAATATACATTACTTGTTAGTTGACGTAAAAACTATTTCTTAAAATCATGTTTCAGCCTGGAGAGACCTCACCTCCCTCTGCTCCATCAGTCACGACCACACCCCTAACGACACCCACTATGACATTGGTATCTGAAGCAAGTAGTCCAAGTCAAGTGGCTGTGCCAGGACTAGTGATTCCACAGTTAGGGGCAGCACCCACTCCAGTTGTTTCCCAAGGGATTGAAGCTCCAGTTCCACCTGTAAGTACAGGAGGGGGATTTGGGCCACCAGTTGTTGGTGTGCCTCCACCAGGACTTGTCACATCATTAGGAGGACCAGGGTTTGGTCTTAGTCTAGGAGCTCCATCACTCATGTCTATGAACCCAGGACAGATCCCGATGCCTATGAACCAAATGAATATCTTTGGTATGTCTGATATTTTCATATGAATCCATAAAATTTGATAAGTTGGTGTCTATATTCTTGAAGTATGACCAAGAAACAACAATTTAAATGTAATGTTGCAAATCATCTATGTTGTTGTAGGATATTGTTTCTTACTTTTGATAAAATATAATTTAGGTTCCTAAACTCAGACAATGTAATATATTTTTATTTTCATTTTGATACACAGGCATTCCAGCACCAACAGCTGTTGCTGAGCAGAAACCTGGTCCTGAAGAACTCACTGATGCTCAGAAGAAGCTAGTAGAGGAAGATCCTGGTCAAACTTTAGACCAACAAGAAAATATGAAAATTAGTGGAAGCAATGCAAGGCATATGGTGATGCAAAAACTAATGAGAAAAAAAAGTGAAGTAAGTCTAATTTATGAGATGAATTTCAATTTTAGGGAAGACAACATACGTGAAATAATCCAGTTTCTTGGGAAGATGGTTAAGAAGATTCTTCCTATTGAGGAATCAAAACATTATTGTAAGAAACTCAAACAATTTTTCTGTTTGATTGTAATTTGTACAAAAGATGAATTAACTTAAAATACTTTGTTTGATTTCAGTATCGAGTTATGATGTTGCGAAATATGGTTGGTCCTGAAGAATTGGATGATGATTTAGAAAATGAAGTAACAGACGAATGTGGAAAATTTGGAGTAGTCAATAGAGTCATCATCTATCAAGAAAAGCAAGGGGAAGAAGAAGATGCTGAAATTCTTGTCAAGATCTTTGTGGAATTTTCAAAGCAATCAGGTTAGTCTCTCGGCGACTTTTTTTGATTATATAAGATGCATCTTTCTCTAAATATATTGTGTCTTATTCAAGTTAATTTTCTTATTTGAGCACACCTTGTGATTTGTAATGTTATCATGTGATATGATTGCATATTTTGCATGTTAATATTTGTTTTTTTTGGCTATCCTAGAAATGGAAGAGGCTTGCAGAGCTTTAAATGGACGTTACTTTGGAGGGAGAGTTGTGTCAGCGCTGCAGTATGATCAAGACATGTATGAAGCCAATGACCTCTCCGGTTGAAAGAAAGGATACACATTGATGGAAAAATGGTAGAAAAAAACAGGATTCAATGCATCACATATCTAGGTACTGGAGGAAAAAGCAACGCTTTATTAAAGATGGAACCCATTTTTTTTCTAAACTGTTATAAATGTAGCCATGTGAATTGAAATGTATTCACAAATATTGGAATATATAACTAGTGTGTTTGAAAACAAATTCGATTGACAAAGCATATGCACGGGCAAATTTGTTTATGGGAAGAGCACATTACTTAGTAATTACAATGAATATTTGAGAAGATGAATTTGTTGCTTCAAGAGGAAGGTTTTTTTTATTGCTCGAGTCTACAAACAAGTTCCTGAAGGAGGAATAATCATTCTTGAAAATGAAAAATCGTTTTTGTATAAGAATAGAATTAATAATGTGATAAAAGTGTTTAAGAAAGTATTACTCTTGTGCTTAAAGGAAAACTCATCATTTTCTTAAATTTTATTTACTTGAGAGATGGTAGTTTATTTGAGAGATTTATGAATATATGGAAATGAAGAGAAATATTCTCTTTTCTTGAATACAAGTAGGACGTTTTAGGCCTTTGAACTGGTAATGTATGGTATTTTAGGGAATTGATCTCAAAAAGTGAAGCGTTGTATTGTCTCGAGACAAACTGAAACATGAATGCGTGGAAATGGTAGATGTATTTTTCATAGAGAGAGGATAATAACAGCTTTGATGAATAGCTATGGTCCTGTACAAGTTAAAATATTGTTACTTGCCTTATAATTATGTGCTTATTGCCTGAAGTACAAAGTTCATTATCTAAACTACATGCTGACTCTCATTTGATTGAATTTAGGCTAGTGATATTGACATATTACTTATCATCTCATTA
This sequence comes from Pharyngocirrus eroticus, assembly GCA_033118115.1. Lineage (NCBI taxonomy): Eukaryota > Metazoa > Annelida > Polychaeta > Saccocirridae > Pharyngocirrus > Pharyngocirrus eroticus. The sequence continues at coordinate 19,853 of JAVSBT010467317.1, forward strand.
TTTTGTACATTATTTCATTGGTCAGAACTCATTTTATACGAAATCATGTCAATATACTTAATTCAATCTGTATGAAACAATAAAGTCTTTGTTTTAATGGAACAAATATTGGTGTTATTTTAGTTTTTTTCATAATATAATTTGAATTTTTCAAGTAAGAAGACATGCATTTGGCATCAGAAAAAGCGTCCTATATTACCCTATTATAATTTGGAAATAATAAGATCTTACAGTAATGCCTTTAAAAAGTAAAATATCTATGACACTTGGAGAAATCACTATTTTCTGGAAAAATAGCTGTTATATGCAAAACACACACTTTAGAAACTCCCACTACTAAATATGGCTATCATTATCACATGAACCCTATTATCAACCTTGACCCTAAAAATAGGTGTCCATCAATATGAAGTCAAGTAAATTTGGACTTATTTTAGTGTGGTAGTCCCGCATCTCCTTCCCTCCCCTAAATATATGTTACAAAAATGTAATTTCCAATGAGCTAGCAGATAAAAAGATGTAAGCAAGGAATCTACATTTTCAAACCTTTTTGACATTTCGAAACAAAATTACTATGTATATTTCGCAAACAATCCAAAGTTCTCAGGGAGTGACATCCTCAAAATCCATGTCCCTACCCATTAATGTGAAATCATAGTCCCAGGAAATGGCAAAATGCCAAAGCCCAGGAATTCAAATGTTAAATCCCAATTCCCAGATATTTAAAATTCCAATCCCTGATCCCAAGGAAATATATTACACATATTAGTAAATCCCAATACCCAAACAATTCAAAAAGGTGAACCTTTCGTCCTACTGTATCCCTTGGGGGGGGGGGGGGGGGGGGGGGGGGGGGGGGGGGGGGGGGG
>JAVSBT010467428.1:0-22622 GCA_033118115.1 Pharyngocirrus eroticus
ACCCTTATTTGTTCATTCAAATGTGTGACTAATTCCTCTGAATAAATACTATTCGATGTAGATGGCTCAGCTAGCTACAATGGAAACAATAAAACAATAATGATAAATCTTTATCATCCCATTCTAGATTTTTTCTATGTAAATATGCTTGATGTCATAGTCATATAATGCTCATATGTTCCACATATTGTCATTTTTGAAATAAAATTTGATGCAAATTGGTGAATCATCTAAAAGAGTGACAGCCTAATGAATACTCATTGTTTCTGTAACAGATAAAATGCATGCCTTCAAGAAAGAATTAGCCAGGTGTGCCAACATCAACAATAACAAACCAGGATTTCCCCCCCCCCCCCTTTTTTTTGTGATTGAGCTGTACATTACTTTACTATTCTTTGTTTTCACATTTTTCTTTTTCTAAAATGTCACTTTATACTTTAATTTTTCTGCATGCACACCGCACGCACACCTACTTATAATGGTCGTCACCAAGACCAAGAGTAGTTTAGGAAGAAGGAAAGAATCAAAGACACGCTTGTTTTCCCACTATCGCGATAAACCACTCCTTCTGCTTGCCAGATTTTCAAGCAACGACATAAAGTGTGGTTAATATTTCTAATTTCTACATTTTTCTTAGAATTTTCATTTCTGTACTAAAAATCCAAATCTTAGAAATCCATTTGATAAAGTAAACATTTGCCAATATTTCCTCTAAGTCTCTCCAGAGAGGGTAGATTAATATCTTGACATGATTCTAAATTTACCTCTAAGTCCAGATTATCATCAATTCCAAAAGCTCGACTAGAGGCTGTATCCCTAGTATCAGCATTCCTAGTTTCTTGTTCTTTTATTTTTTCTTCCTTTCTCTGTTTCCGCCGTAGGAGTTTTTGGTGTTGTTGTTCTTGCAGTGTTTGGTATTGAGTTTTCAAAGTAATATCAGATGCCAGGCCAGTTGACATGATTGATAATTCCTTATGCGTTCTATAAAAAAATAAAATTCATATGATCAAAAATATTCAGAGAAAAATTACCCTCAGAGTCAGACTCCGAGAGTTTGAACATCACTGAACGATAATGTAGGTTCAGGGATACCGTTGGCTTATTCTATAATTTTAGTATGATGTATGTCATTAAGGCAAAGCAAACAGTCAATTTATCTGTAATAATATAAGAATTCGGACAAATTTGTGTTGTATAGTTCAAAGATGTGAAAGGTATTACCGTAGAAATGAATAATCAAGGATGATATCCTAGGCAACGTTTACAAGCTTCTTAAAATTTACAGTTGCGCACCAAATCTGTAACAGCTCCGTGATTGGATAAAAATAAGGGACCTACTAAAAACCGGAATGAGATTTCTTAGACTGACTTGGCATAGGGAAAATGACATAAAAAAATCGTTAGGTGGAATAAAATCATTCTGTTTGTTGTTTTAGACACCTTACACATAAGGCTTTATGAATATAACTTCATGAATATAATATCAAAAATATAAACGTCATATATTGTAATTTTGATTAGCAAACCAGGAATAGAATTTTTGGAGTTTTTTTTTTATAAAGGTTGCACCGATAACGAAACGGTGTCTAATTTTTTAAACAGCATAATGTATTTAAAACAGAACATCAAAGGAGAACAGCTACAATAATGTAACTGGATAGGAATTTGAAATAAGATAAAAATAAAATCAATGTATTGAATACACTAAAATTCTAAATGACCCACTGTTGATAGTGTCGTTATTTAATAGTACTATAGATGGCACCACCAGATCAATAGTTTCATTCAACAAATTTGAAAAAATTAATATGGATTTATTAGGCAACAATCAGACTTCTCTCAATAAGCCATTTGACAGGCATTATTATGCAAGTAAGCATCAAAACTGGAATTTTGTTACAATAAAGGATAAATTCAATTTTGTAATGTTGGTATAAGAGCACTGTTGTCAAGGAACAAAGTAATATAGCAACCAGATTTATCTATTTCCCAGCATACCTTTTTTAACAAAAAATATATTTTTGAGGGCAACTGGGTGAAGTGTCAAATATTACAAAACAGAGAAATAAAAGTTTGGACACAGGAGAAAATATGCGAATGCAGAAAATAGGATCATTTATAAACCTAAAAATCATCTTATAGATAAGAAATAAATTAAGTTTGTTCTGTGATGGTAATTGTTTCCCTAGTTTGTTCAAAAGTGGTTATTTCTCACAAACTTTTACATATTTTTTAAACCTTTCCATAAGATCTTCCCTTTCATCAAAGAATTTTATTTTTATTTCATCACTACAAATTTCTTTATTTCATCATGTCCTAGTTCAAACCGTAGACCTTTCGCATGGAATACCAGCATGACAATTCAAGCTAACAATCTACCCAGTTAGCCATTAATTTAAAGCTCTTTCAAATATTAGTTTCTTTTAATTTTGTCTTTCTATAATTGTAATATTTTTAGCTGCCACCGGCTATAACAAGATTATGCATGTAATATAATTCTAATTATATTTTCTTGGCTTGATGGATTCTGCAAAGCATTTGATTTCTTGAAAAGCTTTTCTTTGGCAGTCTTTATAGCTCCCTTTTTCGCAGTTTTTTTTTTTAGGTAATATAAAAGTTGAGAAGAAATCACTTTATTAATTAAATATGGGAAAGGATTGTATGAATATCTTTACAATGATATAATTTTGGCTTCTGGACAATAATTTCTTTGAATTTTATTTATCTGTTATGTTTTGAAAAGGCTTTGAACTCATTGAAATTTGAAATTTATATTTCAATTGATATAAATGTTCCAGGGCTCTTATTTACATTTGCAAACACAAGCTCTGTTTTCTCTTCCAATTCCATGTCAAAGAAGCCTACACTGTTGTCAATGCTATGGTTTACTTTTTCTATAGGAATATCCTAAATCTATGTCATATTGTCCATACATGGATTATATATATTGAAAAATGTATGCATATCTTCAATGACTAATAACATAAAAGTCTTTTCCGTAACATTACAACCAAATCCTTTTCACTATTGGTTTCTTTAATATCTGCAATCTATGCACCATTTTCATGTAAATCAAACTCAAACACCAATTTCAAATTATACAATCTTCCTTTGTTTGAATATGTGTATAGCATCATAGGATTGATCTTATTGTATAACATTTTTTATTATGAATGTCATTCTCTAGTATAGTTTGCTGATATACATGTCGAGTGGTTAGAATATTTTGAAAATAATTTTTTATGTCCATATCTATACTTTAAGCAATTGTTAATATTTTTAAACTTTATCAATAATGTATACTGGATATTTCTACTGATAACTATCTTATTCTTCTTTCAATTTCTCATATACCTTACCCCAAATAGTAGAGGAATTATGCTCATGCTGTCAGTTAGAAAATATCTGAACACACCACATACTATGGTGAACACACGGGCATATGATGAGATGGGGGGGGGGGGGGGGTGGAATCTGAAAGTTGTGCAATTTTGTTTAATGTCACATTTATTGATTTTTTTTAACCCTCCCCCCCAAAAAAGCTAATGTAAAACAACCTCCAAACAAATGAATTTTTAAGTCTTATACTCTACTTACATTTCAAATATTGTAGCAAATAGCACGATCTTTCCACACATATTCACTTTAACATTGATAAATCTACAAGTAATCAAGATAATAAAAAACGGAAAGAAAATCACAATTTTTAAGAAGAGTAATATTAAAAAAACAGAAGACCAAAAAGGCTACCAGCCGTTTAGGTATATACTGGACTTCAAAAAATGTTTGCTGATTGATACCCAATTTGAAAAAAATGATTACTCTTGGACCAAATAGAGGCACAGAATCTATCTCACCCTCCAAAAACATGAATTTGGTCAATATTGAAAAAAAGTAAGATTTTGTCCTATAGGAATGTTCCATTAAATCATATTTCTTGGATTTTAATAATGGTGAAACCCCCGAGATAAAGGATTCAGGTCTCAGATGCAACTAATTTCATCCAAAATCACAAATATAGGTGCTAGGTATATTGTTTTTGTTCACAGCTTGCAATTAAGAACAATTACTCAACCATCACTTTGGCTTGTGACTTTTTGATATAAATAACTATGAATATGATCTAGAATAGAGCTAGAACATATCATGTTAATAAAATTTATAACATTGAAACTTGGTCTTATTATTTCTTTATCCATTGCAGTTCAATGAACAGAAGTATTCAGAATATTCAAAACATTTTTTTAAAAAGAACTAATGGTATGATAAAAAAAAATTGTAATAAATTGTAAGAGAGACCATTTCCAAACCTTGGCTAAAATGTTAATATTTTTTGCTTCAATGGAAATATATAAAAAAATCAATTCAAATAACTCTATGGAAATGTAACATGGGAAATCTGGTCAGAACATGCCTGAAAGAGACAATTAAATCCTGTTCATACCAGATTGTTAAATCCCCATAGACATTTTTAAAATGCTATTTTTTCATATTTCTATAGAAGATAAAAAATAGAATTAATTCTAGTTGGTGCCAATACTTCCCTTAACTTTTATGAAAACCAATCTGTTTACCTATGTATCAGACACTTTTATGAATATTTTAAAAAAAAAATATTATGAATACTCCTGTGTTTAATTGGTTTTCTCAAGAACTTGGTTTTCTAAAGTTGATCAAATACTTTGGCACTGCATATATACAAGTCAAAACAAGTATTTTAGGATTAGCTTTTGTAATGTTCATATTATGTCTTTTAGGCATAATGGTCTTTTTGTATGATAGCTTTTTTTATCATATTATTTTTGTTGTATCTCTATGACTTCTTAAGTCATATGAACATTCTGAGAAATATCAAGTCCGAACATATTTCTTTCGGTTTCAGTTTTTGAGGGAACTATTTGCTATAAAAAGGCCAAAAAGAAACGATCAATCTTACTTGTACAGCTAATGACAGAAGAAAGAAGATTGCTATTTTATGAAATTGAGGTAAAAGTAAGGAAATTGCTATTTTTTGCTGGAATTAATTAAGTAAATAGCCAAACAAACAATGTTGTTATATTTTTTATTTGTAATAAAATGTAAAATTGTAAATTGAATAATCTGGTTGTTTTTTTGCAGGTTGGGGAAAATCAGAAAATAGGGAAAACCACTGACAGCAAATCCATTCTTGGTAATTTGAAGCATCACTGATATCCTTTGAGATAGTTTGTTCTTCAACTGCAGTTGCCTGATAAGGTAAGAAAAAAATATAAATTATTTTTAGAATGGCTTCAAATATCGTTGTTGTTTATACTATAATTGCATTTGAGGAAAATTATCCAGAAATGAAGGTTGACGATTAAGTTAAGAAATGAAAAATGATTTTAGAGGAATGCAGATAACCTTGTAGCTTTGCAACTTGAACTGAATTTGGGGCCTGTTTTTTAATTAACTACTTTATATATTAAGTAAGACTTTGCCTCTTTCTCAGTATTTAATTAGAACCTACCTTGAGTCAATTCCAAGACCCTTGCAGGTGTTGCAGATTTAGGGTCAATATTAAAAATGTACACTAGGCTGTGCCTGAGGATACATCGCCCAGGGACCTCTTAGAGGGTTAATGTGTTATAGAAATGTGACTGTGTAAATATTTTTACCAGTACTAAGTATGCTAAATTCCCAAAGAGATTTTTTAAATTATTTTTAATCATATATCCATTGACATTATCACTGTTAAAATTATATTTCAGTTAGGAGATGTGTTCTATAATCTGATATTTTTTTTAAAATTGTAGATAAGCAATGACGTTGCAGAGAGGGACCAAGACAAAGAATCGTTCCTAGAAGAGTAACAATTCAAGTAATAGAAACTTTTATAAACAATTAAAATTATCATTAAGGGCAACTAAAGAAGCTGTGTGCAAAAATAAAAAGAAACAAACAAAACTCTCCCAAATATTTAAAATTGTCAGTTTGTGGTTAGATAAAGTTAACATTAAACCATGAAAAAATTAAAATCTTTATTTGGGAGCAGAACTGAGTCTCAGCAGTCCCGTACTCAAACTACAAAACCAGATCCAAAGGTAGAACAAGAAAGGAGAAAAAAACTGATTACTCAGAACACAACTCTCTGTCCAGATGCTAAAGGCTGTGCAACTTTTCTCTTAAACTTAAAACCTATTGTAACAGATGATGGGAAAGACACCTGTAAAATGGAATTTGGCACTCCAAAAGGGACCACGCAAGAAAAAATCATCATGCTTCTTGGAGCTACCGGATCGGGAAAAACAACCTTGCTCAATGCAATGATTAATTATGTATTTGGAGTAGAATGGGAAGATGATTTTAGAGTGAGGCTTATTCAAGAAGAAGATAGAGCTGCAGACCAAACCGAGAGTCAAACCACGGTCATTACATGTTATACCATACATCACCAGGATTGGTTTAGATTCCCGTACACTTTGACCATTGTGGATACTCCAGGATTTGGTGACACAAGAGGCAAAGCAATGGATAAAGTAATATCAGGGGATATTGAAGAATTCTTCAAGACTAAGGGCATTGCAGGTCTGGATCACATCAGCGCCATTGGATTCGTTGTCCAATCTCCCCTGTCTCGCCTTACTGAACCACAGCAATACATCTTTGATTCAATCTTATCTCTTTTTGGCAATGACATCAGAGAAAACATACTCCCTCTCTTTACTTTTGCAAACAATAGACCCCCTATAGCTCTGCAAGCCCTAGAAAAAGCTAATATAAATGTTGAAGTCTATTTCAAATTTAGCATCGATGGGTTGTTTGAAAACATTGCAAAGGATAATCCTATTGACAAAGGGTTCTGGGAGATGGGGACCACTAGTTTCAAAAGCCTATTTGAAAAAGTCCAAGTCATAACTGAGAAATCACTGCTCCTTACACAACAACTGATGTCAGAAAAGGAAACTCTGAACACGAAATTAGAAGATATCATAACAAATATCAACAATGGAACATCAAAATTAGTTCGGTTTGATCAAGAGCAAAAACTTCTTGAAAAATGCGAATCAGATGTTAACTCTCACAAAAATTACACAAAAATTGTTCATGAAAGAAGAAAGGAACTAGAGAGTACAAACGGAGGATGGCAAGCCAAGAACTGCATGATTTGTGAAAGTACATGCCATTACCCATGTGGACAAGATTATTGGTGTTCTGCAGTTAACTGGGGAGGAAGTTGCAAAGTATGTGGTTGCAATTACACACACCATGATGTTATGTACCAACATTACACATATGAAACGGTTCAGGTTACCATTACGCTCAAAGATATCCAAAAGAGATATCAAAAAGCTACAGGGGAGAAAATGAGAAAGGAAGAGATAGTGCAACTTCTAGCTGCAGATGTTGATAAAATGAAAAATGAGGTCATTTTGAGAAATATAGAAGCAAGAAAATGTATAGCTCGTATACAAGAAATCGCTATAAAGCCAAACACTGTATCTACTGATGAATATGTAGATGAGATGATCAAAACAGAAAAAATCAAGCAAAAGCCAGAGTATCAGGAAAGAGTTAAACAACTTGAAAAGGTGAAAAAGATTTCTGAATTCTTGGATGAATTAAAAAAGGCAGGCTTTGATATATTTGCAGATCAATCTGTTACTATTGCCAAGATAAGAGAAAAATATGATAGAATTGCATAGGGTACTTAGAAATGGTACAATCTTAAACTGCAATGTTTTAGAAACTGCTAACCTGTCTTAGTGGTGTGTTTATTCATAAAATGTAGTTTACTTTAATTATTCTAGATGATTTTGCAATGTTCTAGTATGTACTGAATTCTACTGGGAGAATAATTATACCTGTATATAATATGTTTTGTTGTCCACACTTTCATTTTCAACTTTATAATAAGTTTAATTTTTTGATAGAGTTTTATTACATGGCAGTATAAACTCATATATCTTCAATTCTCAAAACTATTTTGTACTGAATAACAGACATATAATTATGCAAATGTCATGTTAACTACGAACTATAAAAATGACTGTGTGTGTGTAATCATTCTTTATTTGAAACAGGTGAATCTTTTACAAAGAATGTAACATTAAACCAAGGCTACTGATATGGTCAACTAGTACAGACTAAGAAGACCATTCAGTACAGGGTATCCCAACAATTAGAATGCATATGAAATAAGAGTATAAAATCACAAAAAAACACTTTAGATGGTCTATGTGTCTATGTGCAAAGTAGACAGTGTTTTGTGAATGTTCAGAGTGTTTATTATTTGTCTTCTTTTTTTTCAAACGACAATTGTTGAAAATCCATTGTTCTATGGTGATGTTGTCTATATCTTTATATGGTGACAAAGAAAAATGTTGCTTTGTAGTTTTTGAATTTCTATTTTGTTTCTCATAGAATGTGTGGTTTTTCTCATGAATATTTGTAGAACTATTACAAGAACATTATGTATCACTTATGAAAATAAAGGTGATGGTAGCTTGAAAATATATTTTTGTCTGATTTTTTTTATCGATCAACGAAATCAAACTTCCAATTTTGATATAAAGTCTTTTTATAGAAGTGACATAGCCTATTGGCAATAGACTTCAAGCTAAGTGACCACTCTACCCAGTCAGCCATTGGAGCTCTCTTACTTTTTCCATATTTTCCATAATTTTTAAATGAAATTAATGCCCTCCTATAAATTTTGATATGATAGACAATAAACTAGTAGCCTTGTTTTTAAAAAGGTAAACAGGTCTCTATGTATTGTACTAACATTCCATGTAGCAATATATGTTTGATGTATGTTTATAACATGCACATAGGAGCAAGTCTTAATATGTTTAACATTTTTTTTAAACTATAAAAAGGGGAAGACCAATGATGTGAACAATTGGGGAGTAATATGCTTTATGCATTCTCCAGCCGTATCACAAAAAAGTCTAACCCATGTTTACCTATGCACCTTGAAATAAAACTGAAAATGTAAGGTTTTATATCTCTTTTGCTTTCTGCAAGAGTATAACAAAAGGCACCATCCTGCCTATAATGTTACTAAAAATTGTCCAGCTGTTCTTATAATTCATAATCATTGTGAAAGTGAAAGTAATCTCATTTGGATCAGAGTCTGATGAAAATATACATTTCCTATATTTCTTCAAAATCTAAATATGATACTGTAACTATGGATACATTTTTCTTTTAAAATCTGATAGCTCATAACAACTCATTTCTACCAAGTAAATATAAAATATTTGATATAACTAAGTCACTCGCACACAAGTTCATAATTTTCCTTATTCCTTATCTCAAGAGAATATTCACTCAAAAAGAAAATTATAACCAAAAAAGATATTTTGAAAAGTATTTGTTTTGTGTTTAAAAATGTGTATCCATTAACTCTTGTAATAAAAAAATCAAACCATGCTGAATCATGCATTTTTTTTTTCATTATGTCATTTTCATAAAAAAAATGGGCTTAGCTTTATTTTAATCAACAGTTACATTTTTCGAATTTGAATAACATCTGCAACCATTCGCATAATACAGAAACAAAAGCAGAGGATCAATAATAACTAATAACTGATAAAGGGGATAACTTTATTTTGTTTATTGTGCACAATTAGTCATAACTTTGTAGAAAGTGAAAGTGAAACGAAATACAATATAATGCTCAATGCTATCTTTGCCATTTGAAATGTGTGGCTCCAGGCAAAAATGGCTTCATATTATTTGCCATAAGCCATCCTTGGCTGCAGCAACACATAGTGGTTGCTTACATTACATTACAGTAATGTTTTGCCAGAAATAAGAAACAATTATCATCATATCATACTTAGTTATTTTTCTTGAGACTCCCATCAGTTGGTTGGCTTAGGAATAAACATGTACACATACATGATGATGTAACAAAATGGACATGGTACATGCATATTACATTATACAATATAAATTATAAGTCTTTTGAAAGTATTATTATAAACGATACACAGATATCTGTGCCTATGACAAGTAGAGTAACATAAGCAGAGCAATACTACACATTGACCATTGGTCTTGTGCAGTGGTCCATGCTTGCCTGATGACATAAGGATGCCATCACACAAGTATGACTGACCAGTCACACAGGAGTGACATACAGAATCCTCCAGGGCCTTAGCAAGAGCAGATAACCTGTTAAGATGACTGAACTACGAATAGCTTGGAACCTTTACCAGTCTCCTTGTGAATTTGACGTTATACATTTGTAAGAACTTATCAAGTAATAAAGCAACCTTCTCTGAAACTCTTAAACATGTCTTACTGTGTGACAATAAACGTGTCCTCCACATTAAATAAAAACTGGTTTTTTTTCCAATGTCAGAGAACTTTGGCAATTTATTTCAAATACGTTTTTCTGCATCTTTGTTAAATAATGTAAAAATCATATTTCATCTGAGCAAATGTAGGTTTATAATCTATTATTTTGTTTCAATCAAAAACATTTTTTATTAGACCAGTAACAGTCTGGGGAAATCGATTTTAATGTCTATCCCAATTTCAATATTCAAGATGATACATTCATTACGACATAGAATCTAATTTTTTGAAGTACAGGATGGCATCCCTTTTTTTTTGCCTTAAACCTTTAAAACAAACAAAATAACATAAGTTTGAAACCATATGGTAAAACTTTTTTTAAAATTTTCATGACATCTGTGTGGGTTGTATAAATAAGTATGAAAATTTGAAATTGGCAGATGAATAAAGAGCAATTAATTTATCAGCTTTTCCTCAGTCGGTGTCTGGCTGTTACAAAGGAAACAACATTGACAACATAATTTGAGGTTATCACTTTCCAAAAGCTGTTCTTGAGTGAACTAATAAAAAGTCAACACCAAAGAGGTAAACATTTTTTTTTAAATTTCAGACAATGGGGTTTCAGATTAGGTAAACAAAGTTATCAAGAACATTTCCAGGCAGATTATTTTGACAATTCATTAAAGAAACATGTATATATGTGAAGAAATATGACTAAATGGTATATATATCAGACATTGATAAAAATGACTTTTTATAAATTCTAAATAGAGTGATATCTTTCTGTCATATCTCTGAAGAATTGATTAAAAAATACAAACAAATGACTTTGTTACGGTATTTTAAATGCGGCGCACTGAAAAAAACCAAAAGGGAGAAAACGTCATTTGAAGTTGACGTACAAAATTTCTCCACAAAGTCCTTAGTTACGTGCCTTTATATTAAACCAATTTTCTTCAAAATTTGCATGTAGTTTGTCCTTAATACATACACTCAGTATACAAAATTAAAAAATGATTTTCTTTCGGGAAAAAAAGTTGTGCTCTTTTTTTGAAAAAAAATGTCTTTTCAGAACAAAGGTGCCGAAAATTCAACTTTTCCATATTCTGACATGAGTCATTAATTTAGCTATGGTTCCCCATTCCCTAGATACAAGTACGTTGAATACCAAGATACCAGAGTGAATTTCTAAATATACCAAAGAGATGCAGTATAAGTGATTGATAAAATGTGGGTAATCGACATAAGTTGTTAATATTATGGCAGAAGGAAGATTAATATTAATCTTATTTATTTATTTATTTTATTTGGAAAATGTTTATCCAGGGTGGCCTATTCAGCATAAGCTGTTTTCCCATAGGGCCATGTTTACAAAAGTTCTAGTAATACAACATTATTCTAAAAGTATTTAAAAAGTAGTTATTAAAGACTACCCCTTTTGCAATTCTTTGTGCGTAACCAAACTTGAACTTCGACAGATTGTTATGTTACTAAATGAACCAGTGCCAAGTCTGTACAAAAAGAGAACATTTCCTTTTGAAAGCTTTTTTTTATAATAATGACATTACCAACCAAAATACAAAATTTCACACATCAATATTGATATGGTGCCTGCTCCACACATTATCGAATTAAATATTGGAATCTGAGCAGGAATGAACTTGAATTTAATAAAACAATGGGTGAAAGGGCACAGTTCGTTATTATCAAAAATATACTTTTATGGCCAACTACTGTATGCCGAGTGTAAGCTTGAATTGTATATACTAAGGTTTCTATACAGAGGGTTTAAGGTTTAGAATCCGGGCAGCTTTATAAGAATTATGTGTGTTATAATTATCATGATTTTTCCAATAATTATCATATTTAATTTAAAATCATCATTATTATTGTTGTGATCATTTTAGAAAGAATGACACTATTAGAATAATGACAGTAATCACTGTGACAATATTGCTTCACCACTATACTTATTATAATCATTTTTATTACAATAAACTGAATCAGTCAAAAGTTTATTGTTAAACTATACCCGATTAGATGAATTTACATGAATATATTATAATCCTGTTTGTTACTGCAATCTAAATAAGTAACATCACATATTTTTCCAACTCAGTCCCTAAAACTCTATTGTCACTTCAAGTTTTCTCTTTTTTAGGACCCCAATCAAGATTTTAGAAGGGTGCTAAAGAAAGAAGACAAGAAGAGATCCCAAGAAGAACATAAACTAAAACAATTTAGCATGATTATCTTGGTTTCATTTATTCCAAACAGTTCTAGCTTGTATTAAAATAATTTTGAAAGAAGTGGTACAAAACCCCTTAAAAATTCAATATGTCAAAACAGGAGGTAAAATTACAAAATATTTGGAAGAATGCTACAAAGTATAAAGATGCTAATGGGGTGACAATATATTTGTTATACTTGAATCTATGTGGGTCTGATGGCAAAGGAACACGGAAATTTGAGTTTGGAACTCCAAATGAAACAGTGCAAGAAAAGACCGTCATGCTACTTGGAGCAACTGGAGCTGGAAAGACAACCCTACTCAATGCGATGGCGAATTATGTGTTGGGGGTACAATTCAAGGATGATTTTAGAGTAAAGCTGATTCCAGAAGAGGCCGATGTTGCAAACCAAGCCAAGAGTCAAACGAGAGCCATTACAACGTACACTCTGCATCACCAGGATTGGTTTAAAGTCCCTTACACGGTGACCTTTGTTGATACTATACTCCAGGATTGGGTGACACAGGCGGTACTCCCGAGGACAGGAAGATAACTGAACAGATTGAAAGATTATTCAAGACCAAGGGCAGTGCAGGTCTTGATCATATCAGTGCCATTGGACTTGTTATCTAATCTTCTCTAGCACGTCTTACGGAATCACAACAATATATCTTTGATTCAATCCTGTCTTTATTTGGCAAAGACATTGGAGACAACATAATTCCTCTATTCACCTTTGCAGACGATAAAGTACCTGAAGCATTGCAGGCTCTCAAGGTGGCTAACATCAAATTCAAAACTTATTTTACATTCAACAACTCGGGACTATTCAAACCCAAACAAGCTGAGCATGACGAAGATGATGAAGACGATGATGACGATGATGACGATGATGGTCAACTGGCCAGTTTAGATGCAACGTACTGGAGTTTGAGAACCAAGAGTTTCAAAAAACTTTTTAAAACTCTTATGTCTCTGCCTGACAAAACACTTGCACAAACCCAAAAACTTATGGAAGAAAAGGAAACTCTTAAGATGCAATTAGAAGATATCAACGAAGAGATAAAAATTGGAACATCAAAAATGATCCTATTTGACCGAGAAAAGAAGGTTCTTGATGATAATAAAGAGATAATAAAGAAAAACGCAAACTTTACATACCCGGACAAAGAATTCAAGAAGTTATATGAAGATACACCAGATGGGAAGCAAGCAAAGAACTGTAAGAAGTGTGAACAGACATGTCATTATCCATGTGACAGTAGCTTCTGGTGTCCCAGGGTGGACTGGTTTGGCTATTGCAAAAAATGCAATTGCTATAAGAATGATCATGGCCATTCATATAAGCAATACGTAGAAAAGATGGTTTCCGTAACTAAAACGTACCAGGATACCAAGGCTAAGTATGAGAAAGCTATGGGAAAAGCATTGAACCAGGAAGGCGTCGTAAAATGCCTTGCTGCAGATGTTGAGAAAATGAGAGACCAGATTATTTTGAAAAATGTGCAAGCAAGAAAGTGTAGGAATCGTATTTATGAAATAGCTTTAAAGGCAACCCCTTTATCCACCGATGATTATATCGATGAAATGATTAAAAAAGAGAGATTAGAACACACAGACGGGCATGAAGCTAGAATAGAACAACTTTAAAAGGTTAAAAAGATATCTGTGATCTTAAATCAATTGTCCACAGAAGGTTTCAACGTTGACAAAAACGATTCTGATACTGCTGCTAAAATTAAAGAAAGATACGATAAATTATAATGTAAGCAAGCTAAAGGTGACAATTAATTCGAAAACCCCCAGACATTTCACCTTTTCCTACAAGACATTAAGCAACTGAATAAAAAATGACAATTCAAAACTGAAATGATATTTTGAACACTGTTAAATTTTATGGTAGATTTATCTGCATCGTATACATAATCTATATTCATGATATTATCTTTTCAGCAGTGTTTTCTTTTTAAATTACATTTCAATGCCTTCACTAAGTTGTAGAACACAACTATAGTATTTGATAATATTTTGCTTATATGCTTTGAAATGTTGTTACAATGGAACAAGTGATATTCATACATGATAAAGATGTTTGATATTTTTATGATAATGTGTTATGTAAACTATTGTTAAATCCAAGTTAGTTTCATTTTTGTTATTGGGAAATGTGTGACTATAGAATCATACCAATGGGTTAAACTGTATTTTCAGAAACATATTCAGGTTTAACGTTTTTTGTGTTGAATCCAATAATGAAATGCTTCATGCAAAAGTGCACTTAAAATGTTTCTGTTTACTATCTATAAAAATGTTAATTTCCCTTATTTGCTTTTGTATGATATACTTTATACACTTTTATTGTTCTTTACACATATTAATTTATTATGAATTACATTTATCAGAAATGCATGAAGGGAAAATAAGATGTACATGTATGATTATCAATTTAAAAATAATTGAAAAATGAAATTGTGTTTAGAAAGACTTACTCATAATTTGTGAGCATATTACTTAGAAAATGTGTGATATTCAATGAAGAGGAAAGCTAACTATTTAGTAATGGAGAATTTATGAAAGTATATTCAATGACAATGTTAAAGAATTTGATAGAAGTTCTATCAAGTATTACTGCATGTATACATTTTATGTCTAGTGTATTTTGTAAAAAAAACAATGATAACAAGGAATAATATGAGTATATGAGCATTTGCTGAAAGAGGATAAAAGACAATTTCTAACTTTAAGTGTGGTAGCCATATGAAAATACTGAGGATATCATACTGCAGCTCCAGTGTCTATTTGGAAGCTAATCTAATATCAATTGAGCAGATTGTCCAGCCAATAAGAATATTTTCATAAATGAAACATCCTTTGTTGTATGTATTTGATTGAATTTTTACCTTTATCTTACAAATATTTGTATAAGTTAACTATATCCTACAATAAGATAATACATTGCTTAAGTAAATAAATTAAGGTAATGGTTGCTTTAAAAAAATCTTTCTTTGATTTCTTATTTTAAATGGCACATTTTTTCTTTTTGGAATTTAACTCTCGATTTAAAAAAACCTTTATGAGAAGTAAAAGTGTTTTCTGTGTCACAGACATTGATGTGACATATCATTCAGAACCACTAAAAGCATACTGGATATTTCAACAACAAAATCCTTGACTCCCCCCCCTAAATTTAATTTTGAAAATATGAAATCTTTGAAAACATCCTATCTAAAGAAGGAATGTTCAAAACAAATAAAAGCACACATTTAATGTACACACCGTTTTTGATTTTCCAAATTTTAATTCTACCTGCAATCTACTTCATTGAGAAATGCTAAAATTTGATCTATTCAAAAATGTATTTTTCCATAGTGACAATGAATTAGAAATTATAGCAAAATGTTTGTTTGCGTATCACATTGAGTCAATTATACTGGTTGTAACCTTTAGATACACAACTCCCAAAGGCCTTTATGTTGTATATTTGTGCTTAATGTCATTTGAAAAAAGTAGTAAAATAATTCCAATGCTGCCATCTAATGGAATTGGAGAAGAAAACTCAAATGTATGGATACAATTCAGTTATTTAAATTACAAATTAAATGAACCCTTGATATAAATAATTTGAAAACCATCAACCCAAGATCTAGAGTACATGCATTCATGTTTTAAATAATCATAACAAAGCTTGCAAGTTCCTTTGTGTTATATTGTCTACTTATTTTTACTAGAAAGTATTACTTGTAGGCTGCAAAGGCATGATAAACTAAAAGTGAAAGTGAAAGTACATATTTTTTTCATACAGACTCTTTATTCCATAGAAATACATACAAAGAGATAAAATCTTCTCGTATTTATCTGCATATTATCACCAAAAAACAATTTTTAACAAAGCGTGGGCTTTTTCGAATTTTCTAATCCAAATCAAAGAAAATTTCCTCCCACTTATGTGAAATCCCAGTCCTACAGATTAATTCAAAGAGTGAATTCCAAGTCACCCCCTCTAAAGTGTATCTTATTTTGTTGGACTTTTTCTTTATTCTACATTTCTTATATCTCTTCAAAAATTTAAATATGATACTTTAAATAGACTTACTATTGCCACATATTTTCTATTAAAATCAAATAGCTCTTAACAACTCATTTCTAATAATTTACTATTATAGGTAACTTTATCTCTTGCATACAAGTTTAAAATGTTCCCTTTCCCTAATCTTAAGAGAATATTTATACACACACTGACACACACAAAAAGAAAGAAGATGAACTCAAGACATTGTGAAAACTTATGTTTTTTGTAAATATTTGTACCCAATAATGCTGGTTATGGAAAAATTCAAACCAAGCGGAATTTTGCATACCCCCCCTCCCCAATTTCAACTAGTTAATCAAAATGTGTAATTTGTGTAAAATAAAATTGGGATTAGTCATGGTGGCTAACATATTGTAATCAAAAGCCACACTTTCCTTTTTGAATAACATCTGCAACAATTCACAAAATACAGAAAAAAATAAAACAAAAGCAGAGGATTACTAATATATCATAAATCATAAATGGGTTGACTGCATTTTATTCATAGCACAACATTACTCATAACTTTGTTGAAAGTGAAAGTGAAACGAAATACAATATGATGCTCAATGCTATTATTTCATTTTGAGCAAAACACAGAATGTACATGGTTGGTTGTTTACTTTACAATTACATGTACATCAACATTTTGCCAAAAATAAAAAACAATTATTATCATATACTACTCAATTATTTTTCATTATTCTCTTATCCCTTGGTTAGAGAATAAACATGTACGCATACTTAAACCTATCCCTCACAAAAAATAAAAACTGTTTTTTCCCCATAGTTAAAGAAGACTCAGGCCCTTTTTTTCAAATTTATATATTTTCTGCTTATTTGTTACACAATATTATAAATCATCTGAGCAAATGTAGGTTTTAGTTAATTGTTTTGTTTCAACCATTTTTTTTATTATTAGACCAGTAACAGTCTGGGAAAAATTCAATTTTAATAACCATCCCGAAATTCAATATTCAAGATAATACATTCATTACCAAATTAAATATTATTTTAAAAGTACAGGATGGCGTCCCTTATCATTTTGCCTCAAACCTTAAATTAAACAAAACCAACCAATATGAGTTTGAACCATATGGTAAGACTTTTTTTATTTTCACAACATCTGTGTTTTTTGGATTGTATAAGTATGAAATTAGTGGAAGAATTAAAAGCAATTTATGTATCAGCTTTTCCTCAGTTGGTGTCTGGCTGTTATAAAGAATACTTGGAAGTCTTGGTAAAGAAAAATATTGACAATGTAATTTGAGCTCATCACTTCGGAAAGGCTGTTCTTAGACTGTTCAGAAGTAAATAGGATAAAGGTAAACAATGCTTTTCATTGATATTTGAGATGACAGGGCGTCATATTATGTCATTTTTTAGATGCCTAAGGATAATACTCTTTTGCAGTTATGCTATGTTTTTTTTTAAATTACTTAGGTTTTATTTTACAATTCATACAAGAAATATGTATTTATGTTTTGTAACTATGATGAATACCAATCATTCCAAAGCATGTATTTCAAGTTAGGCTATATGTTTAGTTGGTTGATGGATGTGACCGAACATCATTTTCACAATTGATAATTTCAAAATGTTGCTTTCCCCCCACCAACAAAAATTTAGGCAACAAAAGCCAGCAAAAAGAGGCTTGTAAGGATACATTATCAAATAGAAATAGAGAACTATAAAGAGGTTATTTTTACATTCCAATATATTGGTACACATTCAAGGAATCAGAATATCAAAAGCTTGTTGTTTTTTCATACTTAGGGTGTTCAAATCATATTTTGAATAATGGTCATTTCCACAAACGGAAACAAAATCAATATTTGTTGCTTGTATAGAAATGTACAAGCAACAAAAGAGATTTGACATGGGCAGTATCATGGTCGACGGGAGGGGGCTGTAAAGTTAAACACTAAGTATATTTTAAGTTTATGATCTAAAAATTAAACTAGAGATAAATAGAACATTCTTATTCAGTCAATGTTTTCTGATAATTTAACATTCATGATCTTAAAACTGATTGAAAGGTCATGTAAGCTAATAATATTCCTAGCCCTACTATTGTATAAGGATACCATGGTGCAATTGACATCTTTATATATTGATAGAGGAAAAAAGTTTGGAATAGAAATATGCAGGAAAAAACCTGGCTT
This sequence comes from Pharyngocirrus eroticus, assembly GCA_033118115.1. NCBI lineage: Eukaryota > Metazoa > Annelida > Polychaeta > Saccocirridae > Pharyngocirrus > Pharyngocirrus eroticus. The sequence continues at coordinate 18,735 of JAVSBT010467428.1, forward strand.
ATCATATAATTGCACTGTTTTATAGGTTTATGCATTATTTTTTCAAAAAATAATAGCAGAATGGGATGACATAGAACATTTTCTTCGAACTCAACTGAGACTTACTTTGTGATCGACGTTTCAACCAATGTCATTTGTTTTCATCAGGATAATGAAGGACTAACTATTTCACCACTAGATGGTAGTGTGGTGAAAGTAAGTCTCAGTTGAGTTAGAAGAACATTTTCTATGTAATACATATTACCAACTGAATGAATTTATTTCATGAAGAATGGGATGACGTCTTTATTTTTCTTCTGAAGTAACAAACGATTTTTGTTTATATTTTAGAAAGCCAGTCCAGATAGAGAACACGTGTCAGTGAGAAAATATTGATAGAAAGACTAGAAATCGTAAAATTCAAAAGCTTCAAACAGCAAAGGGGTGTTTAAGTACACTGTATAGTGTCAACGCAGTCAGCCTTTTTAAGTTCAATAAGGGCATATCTGAGAACATTAACAAAATACAGTTATAGTTTGCAGCCATTACTGACTAGCTTAAATCAAAATCCTTCTACTTCTGTTTAAGTAGCCACTCTATTTCCAAGAAGTATTTGATTGTTCTGTGATCTACATCAGGTAATTAGTTCATCAAAATCATGAAAAAAACCTTCATGAGCTTTCTTGGGTTTAGACAGCCTTCTACCCAGGATTCACTAAGCCCGACAGAAGGACATGACATTGCTTTTAATGCCCAGTCATCTTTGGCACAGCACTCCGAGACATTAAGTACATCATCAACCCAAGGAGAAAGGGGTGATGTTGCTGCCAATGTCATATCTTCGGCACAGCATTCAGATACTGTTAGCACACCACCAAACCAAGGAGAGGGGGAAGGTTTTGATGCTAATGCACAACACTTAGATACACTAACCATATCATCAAAAGAACAGGAAAATGAGGAAAATGCCAAGTCTTCGGCACAGCAATCTGTCACACTCACACCAGGCCAGAAGAGAAAAGATTACATTGCTCAAAATGCAACTAAGCTTAAAGTACAAAATGGACTGCACATTTACCTTTTAAACCTGACCATGGTTGGGAAACAGGTTGAACGAAGAAAAAAGATGGAATTTGGAAATCCAACTGACGGTAAACAAGAAAAGATAATAATGGTTCTTGGAGCTACGGGATCGGGTAAAACCACCTTGATTAATGGAATGATCAATTATATTTTAGGCGTAGAATGGGATGATGATTTTAGAGTGAAACTCGTAGCAGATGAAGGAGCACCTACCAGTCAAGCTAAAAGTCAAACTTCGACCATAACCTCCTACACCATTCACCACCAACCTTGGTCAAAAGTCCCTTACACTTTGACCATCGTTGATACTCCAGGATTTGGTGATACAGCTGGCATTGAACAGGACAAAAGGATAACTAAACAAATTGATAGATTCTTTAGGACCAAGGGGGGTGCTGGTTTAGATCATATTAGTGCCATCGGGTTTGTTGCTCAGTCATCTTTGGCAAGACTCACTTTTACACAGCAATACATCTTTGATTCTATTTTGTCTTTATTTGGCAAAGACATTGCAGATAATATAATCCCCCTCCTCACTTTTGCAGACGGCCAACCACCTCAAATATTGGAAGCCCTCAAAGAAGGTAGTATTCCATTCAAGAAACATTTCAAGTTTAACAGCTCAGCCTTGTTCGTACAGAATAAGTATGGTGATGATGAGGATGATGATGATGAAGACAACTTTGATAAAATGTTCTGGAAGATGGGTTCCAAAAGTTATCAAAAATTTCTCCAAGCAGTTGAAACACTTCCTGACAGATCGCTTTTTCTGACAAAGGTCCTTTTGTCAGAAAGAGAGACCCTGCACGTTCAGATAGAGGGAATCAATAAATCCATCGATTCTGCAGTGTCCAAACTGAATCAGTTGGACCAGGAGTTGGATCTTATTAAAAACTTTGAGTCGGAAATCACTCGAAGCAAAAATTTCACATATACCGTTACAGAAGAGAAGGTAACTATGAGGCCAGTACCAAAAGGAGTAAATACTACTATTTGCGTTTTGTGTAAATGGACTTGCCATGAATTTTGTGCCTTTAGTGATAATGTAGACAAGATTCACTGTTGTGCAATGTCTGATGGCATTTGCAAGGTGTGCAAGGGCAAATGTTCATGGCAAGAACACAAAAATTTACCTCATACATACGAAATTGATATGGTGACGGTAACCAAGACATTGGCTGACCTCAAAAAGAGATACCAAATTGCTGAAGGAGAAAAGTTGACCAAGGAAAAGTTAGTCAATGGTCTGATAGGTGATATGGAGAAAATGCACCAGGAGGTTATTTCAAAAAGTGTGCAGGCAAAAGAATGTATTACCAAGATACGGGAAATAGCCTTAAAACCGAATCCATTATCTGTCGTTGAATATGTAGATTTGATGATTGAAGGGGAGAAAAGTGGAAGAAAAGATGGGTATCTAAAGAGAATAAAACAACTTAATGCGGTTAGAAAAACAGCTAAGATTTTAGAAAAAATGTCCGAAGATGGGTATGACCCATACGAGAATATTGCTGAAACCATCAATAAAGTAAGAGCTAGATATGAAGCAATTTCAGCAAAAGAGAAAAGGACATGTATTGTTATGTAATAGGCTGTTACATTCACACCAATCTTTAGGGCAAATAAGGCTTATTTTAATCAAAATTGCCAACTTTCAAACATGTTTTAAAAATACATATTCAAGAAATAGAGGTAGTATTGATTGTTTATACATTTTTGGTTGTGGAATAAAAGAAAAAAATCAAAAAGAAAAGAGGTAGAGTTAATTACACATAATAATAGCCTTATTTTAAGAGGGTGGACCTTTTAGCTTAAATTTTGCTGTTTTTCAAAGGGCCCTCATACATTCATATCACCTATTATATACATACATCATAAGTAGATAATTTTGGTTCACTGAACTTGAGAGTCATGAGAAAATCATTGTCTCTCTCTGGGATTGAGCCCTGGACCCAGGCTTGATAACCACTACACCACGGAGGCCCTCTTTTACCTACATCTACTGATATCTGATGTTTTGGTGCAGGTTAATGAACCATGTTTCTTTTCAATTACAAGTGTGCTAAGCTAAAAAAAACCACTACTAATGTTATTTCTTGAAATATGTAGCTACTCTTATGATATGTTTTATGGTCTGACTATGGTAAAAACTGTAGCATTTGTATACAGTTATATACCTATTGAACTTATGGTTGGAAAGGTGAAGGGTCATTCATTTGTTAAAACAATTGTTCGAATTTATCAACTTTTTGAGGAAAAAGGGTTTATGTGTTTGAGTTTAGTTGGATGTTTCAATACATTATGCTGCCCGTATTGTTCAAAAAGTTATGTTTTGCTCTATATTGTTTTCATCACTTCAAGGATAATGGTTATAGAGGTATTTTACTGTACATGTACGTTTTACAAGCGTATTTATTGCTTAATTTTAGATAAAAACAATGATAAAAGATTTTTTTTGTAATGAGCACTTGCTGAAAGAGACAATTTTCAATTTGTTCACTGACTGTGCTAGAAGTGAAGAAATATTTGTAAAACCATGTATTACAATAAGATAATGTATTGCTTAAGTAAAAATAAAGGTGGCGGTAGCTTTGAAATATTGTTTTCCTTTTTTTGATCAATTCCAATAATTCACACTTTCTTTTTGACATCTAACTCCCAATTTAAAAATCCCCACCCCCTTCCAAGATAAAATCACCTAAAACACAATAGACCTTAAAGCACTAATGAGATGTACATAATTAAACTATTAAGGGTAGGGAAGGCGGTTATTTTTGAACTTCTTTATTATTAGGTGTAGATTAACCATTTTTGCACATCTGATAT